>JBBGZY010003841.1:0-28501 GCA_037952925.1 Lithobates clamitans | reverse complement strand
AGGAGCAGAGATGTATACAGAGGGGAGGGGGGAGGAGTAGAGATGTATACAGAGGCGAGGGGGAGGAGTAGAGATGTATACAGAGGGGAGGGGGAGGAGTAGAGATGTATACAGAGGGGAGGGGGAGGAGTAGAGATGTATACAGAGGGGAGGGGGAGGAGTAGAGATGTATACAGAGGGGAGGGGGGAGGAGCAGAGATGTATACAGAGGGGAGGGGGGAGGAGCAGAGATGTATACAGAGGGGAGGGGGGAGGAGCAGAGATGTATACAGAGGGGAGGGGGGAGGAGCAGAGATGTATACAGAGGGGAGGGGGGAGGAGCAGAGATGTATACAGAGGGGAGGGGGGAGGAGCAGAGATGTATACAGAGGGGAGGGGGGAGGAGCAGAGATGTATACAGAGGGGAGGGGGGAGGAGCAGAGATGTATACAGAGGGGAGGGGGGAGGAGCAGAGATGTATACAGAGGGGAGGGGGGAGGAGCAGAGATGTATACAGAGGGGAGGGGGGAGGAGCAGAGATGTATACAGAGGGGAGGAGCAGAGATGTATACAGAGGGGAGGGGGGAGGAGTAGAGATGTATACAGAGGCGAGGGGGAGGAGTAGAGATGTATACAGAGGGGAGGGGGAGGAGTAGAGATGTATACAGAGGGGAGGGGGGAGGAGCAGAGATGTATACAGAGGGGAGGGGGGAGGAGCAGAGATGTATACAGAGGGGGGGGAGGGGAGATGTATACAGAGGGGGGGAGGGGAGATGTATACAGAGGGGGGGAGGGGAGATGTATACAGAGGGGGGGAGGGGAGATGTATACAGAGGGGGGGAGGGGAGATGTATACAGAGGGGGGGAGGGGAGATGTATACAGAGGGGGAGGGGTGATGTATACAGAGGGGGGGAGGGGTGATGTATACAGAGGGGGGAGGGGAGATGTATACAGAGGGGGGGGAGGGGAGATGTATACAGAGGGGGGGAGGGGTGATATATACAGAGGGGGGAGGAGAGATGTATACAGGGGGGGGAGGGGAGATGTATACAGAGGGGGGGAGGGGTGATGTATACAGAGGGGGGAGGGGAGTATACAGAGGGGGGAGGGGAGATGTATACAGAGGGGGGGAGGGGAGATGTATACAGAGGGGGAGGGGAGATGTATACAGAGGGGGAGGGGAGATGTATACAGAGAGGGGGAGGGGAGATGTATACAGAGGGGGGAGGAGTAGAGATGTACACAGAGGGGGGAGGGGAGATGTATACAGAGGGGGGGAGGGGAGATGTATACAGAGAGGGGGAGGGGAGATGTATACAGAGGGGGGGAGGGGAGATGTATACAGAGGGAGGAGTAGAGATGTACACAGAGGGGGAGGGGAGATGTATACAGAGGGGGGGAGGGGAGATGTATACAGAGGGGGAGGGGAGATGTACACAGAGGGGGAGGGGAGATGTATACAGAGGGGGGGAGGGGAGATGTATACAGAGGGGGGGAGGGGAGATGTATACAGAGGGGGGGAGGGGAGATGTATACAGAGGGAGGAGTAGAGATGTATACAGAGGGAGGAGTAGAGATGTATACAGAGGGGGAGGGGAGATGTATACAGAGGGGGGGAGGGGAGATGTATACAGAGGGGGGGAGGGGAGATGTATACAGAGGGGGGGAGGGGAGATGTATACAGAGGGAGGAGTAGAGATGTACACAGAGGGGGGAGGGGAGATGTATACAGAGGGGGGGGAGGGGAGATGTATACAGAGGGGGAGGGGAGATGTACACAGAGGGGGAGGGGAGATGTATACAGAGGGGGGGAGGGGAGATGTATACAGAGGGGGGGAGGGGAGATGTATACAGAGGGGGGGAGGGGAGATGTATACAGAGGGAGGAGTAGAGATGTACACAGAGGGGGGAGGGGAGATGTATACAGAGGGGGGGAGGGGTGATGTATACAGAGGGGGGAGGGGAGATGTATACAGAGGGGGAGGGGAGATGTATACAGAGGGGGGAGGGGAGATGTATACAGAGGGGGAGGGGAGATGTATACAGAGGGGGGAGGGGAGATGTATACAGAGGGGGAGATGTATACAGAGGGGGGAGGGGAGATGTATACAGAGGGGGGAGGAGATGTATACAGAGGGGGGGAGGGGTGATGTATACAGAGGGGGGAGGGGAGATGTATACAGAGGGGGGGAGGGGAGATGTATACAGAGGGGGGGAGGGGAGATGTATACAGAGGGGGGAGGGGAGATGTATACAGAGGGGGGGGAGGGGAGATGTATACAGAGGGGGGAGGGGAGATGTATACAGAGGGGGGAGGAGATGTATACAGAGGGGGGGAGGGGAGATGTATACAGAGGGGGGAGGGGAGATGTATACAGAGGGGGGGAGGGGAGATGTATACAGAGGGGGGAGGGGAGATGTATACAGAGGGGGGAGGGGAGATGTATACAGAGGGGGGAGGGGAGATGTATACAGAGGGGGGGAGGGGAGATGTATACAGAGGGGGGGGAGGGGAGATGTATACAGGGGGGGAGGGGAGATGTATACAGAGGGGGGAGGGGAGTATACAGAGGGGGGAGGGGAGTATACAGAGGGGGGAGGGGAGATGTATACAGAGAGGGGAGAGGGGTGATGTATACAGAGGGGGGAGGGGTGATGTATACAGAGGGGGGAGGGGTGATGTATACAGAGGGGGGAGGAGATGTATACAGAGGGGGGAGAGGGGTGATGTATACAGAGGGGGGAGGGGAGATGTATACAGAGGGGGGAGGGGAGATGTATACAGAGGGGGGAGGGGAGATGTATACAGAGAGGGGGGAGGGGAGATGTATACAGAGAGGGGGGAGGGGAGATGTATACAGGGGGGGGAGGGGAGATGTATACAGAGAGGGGGGAGGGGAGATGTATACAGAGGGGGGGAGGGGAGATGTATACAGAGGGGGGGAGGGGAGATGTATACAGAGGGGGGGAGGGGAGATGTATACAGAGGGGGGGAGGGGAGATGTATACAGGGGGGGGGGGAGATGTATACAGAGGGGGGAGGGGAGATGTATACAGAGGGGGGGAGGGGAGATGTATACAGGGGGGGGGGGAGATGTATACAGAGGGGGGAGGGGAGATGTATACAGAGGGGGGGAGGGGAGATGTATACAGAGGGGGGAGGGGAGTATACAGGTAGATTTCTCTTTACATATAATAATTATTGGGGTGATCTCGGTGATAATCTCTATAATACAGATATATTCGGGGTGATGAGGGGGGAAGGGATCTCTATATACAGGTGTGATGATGACATGACCCGTGTATGTCGGTAGCAGTGGAGGTGGCGGTGTACAATGAGCTGTATACAGAGGGGGGTATATAGGATAATATCGGGGTACACTCTGGGGCTCTCCCCTCCCCCCGGTCTCTCACCTGTCTCCTCGGCTCCCGGCCGCCATCTTTCTCCTCCGTGTTGCTGCACCTCTCAGGCCCCGCCCCTTTCCTCTAGGAATGCCGGGAGATGTAGTCTTTGTACACAACGTGGAGACGGACGGTCCTTGGGCGACACCTATCGGCAGGAAAGAGGAACTGCAACCAGCCGGAGAACTCAGACAGCTGTTCACAATGTCCCTCATATTGTCCCTGGAAATGTCCCCAATAATGTCTTTAAAAAAAATGGTCCTTATTTTGTCCCTGAAATATAAATAATAATATCCCTGGAAATATAAATAATAATATCCCTTGAGATATAAATAATAATGTCTCTGCAGTGTTCAGGTATTAATGTTCTATATTTCGGATTGGATACAATGTCTCCAGGTGTACAGTGTTCAGGTGTTCATGTTCTATATTTCGGATTGGATACAATGTCTCCAGGTGTACAGTGTTCAGGTGTTCATGTTCTGTATTTCGGATTGGATACAATGTCTCCAGGTGTACAGTGTTCAGGTGTTAATGTTCTATATTTCAGGTTGGATACAATGTCTCCAGGTGTACAGTGTTCAGGTATTCATGTTCTATATTTCGGGTTGGATACAATGTCTCCAGGTGTGCAGTGTTCAGGTATTAATGTTCTATATTTCGGATTGGATACAATGTCTCCAGGTGTACAGTGTTCAGGTATTCATGTTCTGTATTTCGGATTGGATACAATGTCTCCAGGTGTACAGTGTTCAGGTATTAATGTTCTATATTTCGGATTGGATACAATGTCTCCAGGTGTGCAGTGTTCAGGTATTAATGTTCTGTATTTCGGATTGGATACAATGTCTCCAGGTGTACAGTGTTCAGGTGTTCATCTTCTATATTTCGGATTGGATACAATGTCTCCAGGTGTACAGTGTTCAGGTATTAATGATCTATATTTCGGATTGGATACAATGTCTCCAGGTGTATAGTGTTCAGGTATTCATGTTCTATATTTCGGATTGAATACAATGTCTCCAGGTGTACAGTGTTCAGGTGTTCATGTTCTGTATTTCGGATTGGATACAATGTCTCCAGGTGTACAGTGTTCAGGTGTTCATGTTCTGTATTTCGGATTGGATACAATGTCTCCAGGTGTACAGTGTTCAGGTATTAATGATCTATATTTCGGATTGGATACAATGTCTCCAGGTGTACAGTGTTCAGGTATTCATGTTCTATATTTCGGATTGAATACAATGTCTCCAGGTGTACAGTGTTCAGGTGTTCATGTTCTGTATTTCGGATTGGATACAATGTCTCCAGGTGTACAGTGTTCAGGTGTTCATGTTCTGTATTTCGGATTGGATACAATGTCTCCAGGTGTACAGTGTTCAGGTATTCATGTTCTATATTTCGGATTGGATACAATGTCTCCAGGTGTATAGTGTTCAGATATTCATGTTCTGTATTTCGGATTGGATACAATGTCTCCAGGTGTACAGTGTTCAGGTATTAATGATCTATATTTCGGATTGGATACAATGTCTCCAGGTGTACAGTGTTCAGGTGTTCATGTTCTGTATTTCGGATTGGATACAATGTCTCCAGGTGTACAGTGTTCAGGTGTTCATGTTCTGTATTTCGGATTGGATACAATGTCTCCAGGTGTACAGTGTTCAGGTATTAATGTTCTATATTTCGGATTGGATACAATGTCTCCAGGTGTACAGTGTTCAGGTATTCATGTTCTATATTTCGGGTTGGATACAATGTCTCCAGGTGTGCAGTGTTCAGGTATTAATGTTCTATATTTCGGATTGGATACAATGTCTCCAGGTGTACAGTGTTCAGGTATTAATGTTCTATATTTCGGATTGGATACAATGTCTCCAGGTGTGCAGTGTTCAGGTATTAATGTTCTATATTTCGGATTGGATACAATGTCTCCAGGTGTACAGTGTTCAGGTATTAATGTTCTATATTTCGGATTGGATACAATGTCTCCAGGTGTGCAGTGTTCAGGTATTAATGTTCTGTATTTCGGATTGGATACAATGTCTCCAGGTGTACAGTGTTCAGGTGTTCATCTTCTATATTTCGGATTGGATACAATGTCTCCAGGTGTACAGTGTTCAGGTATTAATGATCTATATTTCGGATTGGATACAATGTCTCCAGGTGTATAGTGTTCAGGTATTCATGTTCTATATTTCGGATTGAATACAATGTCTCCAGGTGTACAGTGTTCAGGTGTTCATGTTCTGTATTTCGGATTGGATACAATGTCTCCAGGTGTACAGTGTTCAGGTGTTCATGTTCTGTATTTCGGATTGGATACAATGTCTCCAGGTGTACAGTGTTCAGGTATTAATGATCTATATTTCGGATTGGATACAATGTCTCCAGGTGTACAGTGTTCAGGTATTCATGTTCTATATTTCGGATTGAATACAATGTCTCCAGGTGTACAGTGTTCAGGTGTTCATGTTCTGTATTTCGGATTGGATACAATGTCTCCAGGTGTACAGTGTTCAGGTGTTCATGTTCTGTATTTCGGATTGGATACAATGTCTCCAGGTGTACAGTGTTCAGGTATTCATGTTCTATATTTCGGATTGGATACAATGTCTCCAGGTGTATAGTGTTCAGATATTCATGTTCTGTATTTCGGATTGGATACAATGTCTCCAGGTGTACAGTGTTCAGGTATTAATGATCTATATTTCGGATTGGATACAATGTCTCCAGGTGTACAGTGTTCAGGTGTTCATGTTCTGTATTTCGGATTGGATACAATGTCTCCAGGTGTACAGTGTTCAGGTGTTCATGTTCTGTATTTCGGATTGGATACAATGTCTCCAGGTGTACAGTGTTCAGGTATTCATGTTCTATATTTCGGATTGGATACAATGTCTCCAGGTGTATAGTGTTCAGATATTCATGTTCTGTATTTCGGATTGGATACAATGTCTCCAGGTGTACAGTGTTCAGGTGTTAATGAACAGGTGAGGGGGCGGGGCTGTGAGCTCTGATAATCAGCATGTTTCCGGCATCAGGTGTGTATCTCATGTCCCAGGGGGGGTCGGCTGACTCTCAGCCGGATTACGTTACCAAGGAGTGAAACACACGCAGGTATCACAGCCCTGAGATATCATCTACAGCTGTGTTGGGGGGTCAGGGGGACTTACCGCCACCATGAACACCCTGACCCAGATGATGTCCCATCGAGGGGAGAGGATGAAAAAAGAGGCCAAAATGGAGAAGGAAGAGATCACAGCCTGGACCAAACCTCTGGAGAACACCGAGAATCCCAGGTATGGAGGCAGGGAATAGTCCTTCACCAAAATTTTACCAATGTCATTCAAGAGGTGGCCCCTGGGGGCCCATTTACATGCACTAAAGTGAATGGTGTTGTGTCTCACTACAAGCTTAGTGACACGTTCAGGTTTTAGCCACGTGCAGTTCGTTTCGTGCAAATCAAAAACTCGTACGAATTTTAGAAAATTTGTTTATTCGGAAGCATCCGAAATACGAATTGCTATGCTTCCGAATTGTGTACGAAATACGAAATCTTGTTGACGAATTTCGGATCCAAATTCCATTACAACGGAAACGTGACTATGAAGTTTTCGGACATTTTGGTGTGTTGTCCACCTCCACAATGAAGCACTGCGCCTGGGGCATGTGTCCCTTCTGGCCCCGATTGTACTGGCCCTGCAGCCCTGAGCAGCCTGTGTCACCTTGTGAGCTCAGTGCACCCCATGGCTCCAGAGCACTGTGTCATCTAGTGGCTCCTGTGCACCCCAGAGCACCCTGTGTCATCTAGTGGCTCCTGTGCACCCCAGAGCACCCTGTGTCATCTATTGTCTCCTATGCACCCCTGAGCCTCCTGTGTCATCTAGTGGCCCCTGTGTACCCCAGAGTACCCTGTGTCATCTAGTGTCTCCTGTGTACCCCAGAGCACCCTTTGTCATCTAGTGGCCCCTGTGTACCCCAGAGCACCGGTGTCATCTAGTGTTTCCTGTGCACCCCTGAGCACCCTGTGTCATCTAGTGGCCCCTGTGTATCCCAGAGTACCCTGTGTCATCTAGTGGCCCCTGTGTACCCCAGAGTACCCTTTGTCATCTAGTGGCCCCTGTGTACCCCAGAGCACCGGTGTCATCTAGTGTTTCCTGTGCACCCCTGAGCACCCTGTGTCATCTAGTGGCCCCTGTGTATCCCAGAGTACCCTGTGTCAACTAGTGGCTCTAGAGAACCCTATGTCATCTAGTGTCTCCAGAGCACCCCAGAGCACCCTGTGTCATCTAGTGCCCCCTGTGCACCCCAGGGCACCCGGTGTCATCTAGTGTCTCCTGTGCACCCCTGAGCACCCTGTGTCATCTAGTGGCCCCTGTGTACCCCAGAGTACCCTGTGTCATCTAGTGGCTCTAGAGCACCCTGTGTCATCTAGTGTCTCCTGAGCACCCCAGAGCACCATGTGTCATCTAGTGCCCCCTGTGCACCCCAGAGAACCCTGTGTCATCTAGTGTCTCCTGTACACCCCAGAGCACCCTGTGTCATCTAGTGCCCCCTGTGCACCCCAGAACACCCTGTGTCATCTAGTGGCTCCAGAGCACCCCAGACCACCCTGTGTCATCTAGTGTCTCCTGTGCACCCCAGAGCACCCTGTGTCATCTAGTGCCCCTGTGCACCCCAGAGCACCCTGTGTCATCTAGTGGCTCCAGAGCACCCTGTGTCATCTAGTGGCCCCTGTGCACCCCAGAGCACCCTGTGTCATCTAGTGGCCCCTGTGCACCCCAGAGCACCCTGTGTCATCTAGTGGCCCCTGTGCACCCCAGAGCACCCTGTGTCATCTAGTGGCCCCTGTGCACCCCAGAGCACCTGGTGTCATCTAGTGGCCCCTGTGCACCCCAGAGCACCCGGTGTCATCTAGTGGCCCCTGTGTACCCCAGAGCACCCTGTGTCATCTAGTGGCTCCAGAACACCCTGTGTCATCTAATGGCTCCTGAGCACCCTATGCCATCTAGTGGCCCCTGTGTACCCCAGAGCACCCTGTGTCATATAGTGGCTCCAGAGCACCCTGTATTATCTAATGGCTCCTGAGCACCCTATGTCATCTAGTGGCCCCTGTGTACCCCAGAGCACCCTGTGTCATCTAGTGGCCCCTGTGTACCCCAGAGCACCCTGTGTCATCTAGTGGCCCCTGTGTACCCCATAGCACCCTGAGTCATCTAGTTCCAGTGCACCCCAGAGTTTCCTGTGTCACCTCATTGATCCCCTGTGCACATTGAAGCATCCTATGTCAGCTCGTGACCCAGAGCATCTCAGAGCCTCCTGTGTCACTTTGTAATCTTAGTGCACCCCTGTCATCCCTTAACTCCGGTACCCTCCAGAGCATCCTGGGGCACCTTGTGACCTCAGTGCACCCTGTGGACTCCAAGGGCACCCTGTGCCCAACCTCTGACACACTCCTAAGTTGTCTGCTACTATTCATGGTCAGTACCCTCTGGTTCCTCTCTTCCATGAGTGTGCTCCTGGGATCACCTGGATTGTCTTCTCTCAGTGGATACATACTTCTATCTGTGGCAAATATGGGGGAAGGGTGGGGTAATTGTACCATATATGGGGAAATCACTGACCTTCTCTGTTTTCCCTCCAGCACCAAGAAGCGCTCCTTTATTCTGGACCCTTCCAGAGACTTGTACTATGCCTGGCTCAACATCATGGTCTTTCCGGTCACCTACAACTGGGTCATCATCATTTGCAGGTAATGACAAGCTCATTGCAGAGCCAATGGACAATGGCTTCCTGACATTTTCAAGAGCTTTGCCAAAATATAAAAATAATGAACTGAAAGATGGCCATCCCAGAAATCCTGATTCCACTAAACATAGAGCCACTGGTCTAAGCTCAGAAGTTAATGATGCAGTATATAACAGCTGGGCGGCACCAATGCAAAAAGGAGGTACAGGTGGAGGTGGATGACAAACTTTCAGGGCACTGACCCCAGGATGGAACTTAACTTGAGAAAGGGGTGTTATGTAATGTGACCGGTGGGGGCGTGCCTCTGCTTTTAAACTTCTTTTTTTTTTCTTAATTTTTACCTTTCTACAATCAGCCAGCCCTCCAGGGTACTCCAAACATGGAACCTGCCAGGTTTCCAACCACCATTGTTGGCACCATGGCACCAAACCTGGCCTAACCAACACCCCTGTCACTGTCCATACCTTATACTGGTCACAAGCAAGGATGAACTAGACTCAAACCTGCTGGAAATTGTCACACGATAGCAAGCTACCGGCCCAATCAGCTGTGACCATGAAATTCTCCGCAAACATATCAAATAGTTGGGGATGCCAATTACATCATTGACCTAATATGGCCACATGGGTAGATTTGGACAATAATATTGACCAAATGACAAAAAAAACTCTCCCCTCCACTATACAAACTTAAATGTTAAGCTTTTAAAGGGGTTGGAATGGTGAAGGAATCTCCCCTCCCTGGAGGAAACCCTCAAGATGGTTGCATGTGATCTCCTGTTCTGGCCTAGAGGATGTAAGTTGCAACTGTCCCACGTGAGAGGTGGTGAGTAATTGGTTGATTGGGAGGTATGTTGTTTAGTGGCTTAGCCATGTAATGGGCTGCATCTCCCCCATTTGCACAGCAATGTGGTGGAGGAGCGAAAGAATTCTTCAACTCCTGCTCAGAATAGGTTGGCTCCTTGAGCTTCACTGTGGTGCTATGGGCATGGGATCCTCTCTGAGCACGAATACAGAAGTGCTCCAAGCCTGGCCTAACCAACAACCCCCAGTTGGCTTAGTCCATACCTCCCTCAGACGTTACAGCATTGGGTTCCTATAGCAGTTTCACCCAGCACCTGTTCATTTCTAGAAGACATTCCCATCTTTAGGTTGGGAGAAGTAGGAGTAGACCCAACAAAAGCCCTTTACCTCTTGACTAAAACACAGTTGGTTTACATACAGTATATACAGTACGTCCTTCCAGTGATCCCAATGGTGAGGGCACATTCCTTAGTTGCAAACAGAGAACAGCAGAGATGAGAGCTGAGTCAAGGAGCAACCCTTACCTTTAGGGGTTTGCCAGAATCCTACATCCCATAATGAAAGGATGTGAGTAGTCCCATTAGTCCCGCACCTCTTTCCTTGCCTCATCCCTGAGAGGAAGCTCCCAGAAGTCTCAAATTTTACAACTTTGAATGACTTGATCATTTCACTGCTTCCCATGACCAACTGCCTCTAGGTGGACTCCCAACAGACTATTTATCTTTTACTCAAGATGCCCCAAACTGGCAGGGGCAGGGCCCACACTATCTACTGTACGTTCTACCCCTTTCACTACTCTGGGAACCTCTAGCAGATACTTAGGCACTTAAACTGCCTACTCTCCACTTTAGGGTTCCCAACCCTCACTCTAGACCCTACCCTTAAAAGGGGGGCTGAATACAAATGCACGCCACGTTTTTCAGACATTTGTTTGTAAAAAAATGTGGAAAACCATTTATAATTTTCCATCCACTTCACAATTATGTGCCACTTTGTGTTGGTCTATCACATAAAATCCCAGTAAAATACATTTATGTTTTTGGTTGTAACATGACAAAATGTGAAAAATTTCAAGGGGCATGAATACTTTTTTCAAGACACTGTAAACCAGTGAAGTGGACTGTTATTACTATAATATACAAATATATTGTAGGCAATGCTCTTGCAACCTTGTGGTAACAGTTTGGTGAAGACCGTTTTCTTCTGTTCCACCATGACTGTGCCCTTCGTACAAAGCCAGCTCCATAAAGACCTGGTGTGAGTAGGTTGATGTGGAGGAACTTGAGTGGCCTTCAGAGCCCTGACCTCAACCCTACTGAACAACTTCAGGATGAATTGGAATGCCCAGGGCGATCCAGGTCTTCTCATCCAACACCAGTACCTGACCTCGTAAATGGGCACAAGTCCCCAAAGACACTCTAAAATCTTGTGGCAAGATTCAGAAGAGTGGAGGCTCTTATAGCTGCAATGGAGGGAGGCCACTCCATATTAATGTCCATGGTTTTATAATGGGATGGCCAACAAGCTTACAGATGTGTTGTGGTCAGGTGTCTATGAAGGTGTGATCATATAGTGTTTTAAAGGTCCCTTTCATGCCTGGTTGTGTTGTCTAAAAATAAAAGCAGCAAGTACTTTCTTAGTAGCCTTGCAGTGGCCCTGATACCTATCGCTCTGTACTTCTCCTGCCAGGTCCTGTTTCGCAGAGCTGCAGTATGAATACCTGAGCATCTGGCTGAGCCTGGACTACCTGTGTGATATTCTCTACATCCTGGACATCATCATCAACTTCCATACAGGTCTGAGCGCTGTGACATTGTATATTGGTTTAATGTTCTGCCTGTGCTCCATAAACAAAAACTCTCAGATTGTCTAAGGGTAACACAGGAAGGAAACATAGGCTAGAAGTGCTCCTACTTTATGGGAACAAATTGAGTCAGGCAAGCCAACATTTGCAGTTCATGTTGCCAGTCCACTCTGGGTTGGAGCAGCAGTTTGCTTCACTGCGGAACCCGGTTGACTTGAGTGACCAGGTAAATTGGGAGATCTACTGGGTATCTTACTTTGAAAATCAATGGGGGAAAGAATCCTTGCCCCTTGTGCCATCAGCAACTTTAGGTGCTGTTCTAATTATTGGGGTAGTTTTGTCACATAGGGTGGAACAACAACTTCCTCAAGCAGTCAATGCAAGATTGACACGTGGAGACAGGTTTGGATTTTCTCTGAAGTTTTTAGTGATCTTCACCAACAAAAGATTCCTAAAATATTTATGTGGAGTGTAGAAGTTTTGCAAATCATGCAAAAATGCTATGTCCAGTTTTCCAGAATTAAGGAAAAATATATTTTCTTATATTATATCTAATAAAAAGTCTGGTTAGATATACCTATGAAGGTTCTTGTTGATCCACGTCATGGTACATCTAGTAGCAGTTGGTCACTTTCAACTGGACTTGTTCTGCAATGTCGAAGAGTAGGGATAAGCTAGAGTTTGACCTGAAGCTGAGGGCCCTGACGGCTGCGGCCAGGGCATTCCATGTGGCCATAATCAGGTCAGTGTCAGAAGCATCCCCACCCTTTTGTGTACGTTAAGCTACAGGGTATGGGTTTGGACCAAACTCAACCCTACTGAAAATGTTTTGTAGCTTCTACAAACCACTTCATTTCTAATGAGTGTCAGGAACATACTCTGACATTTTATATCCAAACAGATAGAACCCACACCTTAACCCGATCACCATAGAATATGTCAAGGCAGATGCCGATTGTCCAAGATCAGGATGAGAGGTGTGAAAGTTGTGGAACCACCCTGTTCTGGTTACGTAATCCCATACCATGATATGTAAACCTCAAAACAACCATACCTGAACATGGGCGGAGACCTTCAGCATCATCTATAATCCACATAAAATGCCATTTTAAAATCGCTACCCCGGCGATTTGACAATTTACATCTTCAGTCACTAGAAGGTTCGACGCCTATGCACCAAGGATAAAATTATGTAGCTAGAACAGGGAATTACACAATTTTCTCACCTCCCTCTGTTGTCTTGGACAATCAACATCTGGAAATGCCAGTCCTAGATTGATTGGGTATGCACTGTAAAAAAGAAAAGGAGGATGGTAGCAGAGGGGGCAGGGGGCTTGTAGAAAAATGATTATGGGAGGGGCAGGCCTTTGAGATGTTCTTCTGCCAGCCACTGTTGGGGCCTTTTGAGAGCGTTTAATGCACCTAATGACATTCCCAGTTAACCTGCATGCAGTATAGGTGCAGTATAGGTATGGTATAGTCTCAGCGCAGGTGCAAGGTAGATGTGGTTCAGATGCGGTAAAGGTGTGGTATAGGGTTGTTATAGCGGCAGTCTAGGTTTGGAATAAATGCTATGTAGAGTGCAGTGTGGATTGGGTACACTTGGTGTCCTGCTCTCAGTGGCTCAGCCCCTATTTGGCTTGCCACTGTATTTCCATTGGAATCAACGCGTTTCACGGGACAGAAGCCCATTTCCTCAGGAGGAGTTGGGAGAACACACTATCTGGTCAATTATACAAGAAAAGAATATATTTGTTGTATTATACAAAATATATGCTATTCAAACATATATCAACTCAACCTTAATGTATTATATAATCTGCGTGTAACAAAAGTAGAGCTGAACTCCAAGCATGGGAGGAAGGGAGAGTTTTTTGCTCGGAGGTGGGCTTTAGATATTCAGAGATATTTAATCTGTCCCGAAATACTTTCCTAACAAGGCACTCATTTCATCTTCTTTAGGGTTTTTGAAAGAAGGGATCCTGGTGAGGGACAAGAAACAGATTTCTCGGCTCTATCTGAGCTCCTCCAAGTTCGGTTGGGATATCCTTTCCGTGCTTCCAACTGACTTCCTTTACTTCAAGTTTGGCATCCATACTCCCGCCGTACGAATTAATCGCTTCCTTCACGTACATCCTCTCTTTGAGGCCTTCGATCGCACGGAGACTCGAATCCCGTACCCAAACGTTTTCCGGATCTGCAAACTGATGGCCTACATCTTTGTGGTCATCCACTGGAACAGTTGTGTTTATTTTGCCCTGTCCAGCTATATCGGGTTTGGCAAGGACCAGTGGGTGTACCCCAACATCTCCGACCCGGAGTTTGCCAGGCTGGGGCGTCAATATCTCTACAGCTTTTACTTCTCCACCCTCATCCTCACCACCGTGGGGGACGTTCCCGCGCCAATGCAGGAGGAGGAATACCTTTTCATGACGGCGGACTTCCTCATTGCGGTTCTGGGGTTTGCCACCATCTTGGGGAGCATCAGCTCCGTGGTGGCCAACGTGAACGACGCAGATAAAGCCTTCTACCCTGATTACGACCAGATCAAGCAGTACATGAAGATGTACAAGGTCAATAAAAGCGTGAGGAAGAAGGTCACCGCCTGGCATCAGCACCTTCAAATCAACAAAAAGATGACCAACGAGAACCAGATCTTGATGAACCTGCCGGAGAAGCTGAGGGTGGAGGTGGCCGTCAGCGTCCACATGTCCACGCTGAGCAAAGTGCAGATCTTTCAAAACTGCGAGAAGGGCCTGCTGGAGGAACTGGTGCTGAGGCTCAAGCCGCAGGTCTACAGCCCCGGGGAGTACGTGTGTAAGAAGGGCGACATCGGGCGCGAGATGTACATCATCAAGGAGGGGAAGCTGGCGGTGGTGGCAGACGATGGAGTGACGCAGTTCGCTGTCCTCGGGGAAGGAAACTACTTCGGAGAGATAAGCATCCTCAACATCAAAGGTAGGTCAGGACTTCATTTCGGTAGCAAAATTGTACCCCCAAGGAAAGGTCTTTGATGGGGTTTCCAGCAGAATGTATATCTGTCCATCCAGTTCTGAGCTTTACACAGCTCTGGCATCCAGAGCAGGAGACCTGAGTTTTCTCTGCTGCAGTTCAGTAACACTTCAGATCCCTCCCCCCCTAGCCTGTGATTGGATTTTTAACCACTTCCCGCCTTTAGGACATCATATGAATATCTGGACTTGAAGTGGAGATATCGGAATGATGCCTGCAGCTACAGACATCATCCCGTTATTTATTTATTTTTTTCCAGCGGGCGATTCCCTAAAATGTCAAAGCCATCCTAGTGGCTGATTAGCTACTGAATTGTTTTTACAGGCAGTGGGAGGGGACATCCCCCTCCCTCCCGCCGCCCACTGGCGCTTCTCTGGGCTCTCCCGAGCGATCAGGGAGTCCGGGATCCGATCTGGTGGAGACGCCGGGTTACCATAGAGCTGGCCGAGGACCGGATGGTCTCCGGCCAGCTCTATGATCCTGAGAGGCCGAAAGTGATGTCACTTCCAGCTCTGGCAGATGTAAACATCGCCATTTTTTTTTCCTGGAAAGCAGAGATCAATGTTTTTTCTTTATCTCACCGTTTCCAAGGTAGAGGAGAGATGTGGGGTCTTATAGACCCCAGATGTCTCCATAAAGAGGACCTGTCATGACTTATTTTTATCACAAGGGAAGTTTACATTTCTTGTGATAGGAATAAAAGTGATTTAAAAATAAATAAATAAAGGGACAGTGTAAAAAAAAAGAAAAAAAAAAAAGAAAAATTATACAGTTTTCTTTTTTTAAAGTGCCCCTGCCCCCCTCGCAGAAGCGAACGAAAGTCGCGCACGCATATGCACACATGTGAGGTAACGCCGTGAACATTATAGTGAGAGCAATAATTGCAGCACTAGACCTCCTCTGTAACTCTAAACTGGTAACCTGTAAAATTTTTAAAGCGTCGCCTATGGAGATTTCTTTAAGTGCTATAGTTTGGCGCCATTCCACGAGTGTGCGCAATTTTTAAATTTTGTTGGGTATCTATTTACTTGATGCAACATCATCTTTCAAATTTTACCAGAAATTGGGTTAGATTTTGTGTTTTTTGCCTTTAAAGTCCTTTAAAGTGTACTTTTTGAAAAAAAAAAAAAAATTGCTGTGCAAATACCGTGTGACATAAAAAAAAAATTACCATTTTATTCAGAAGGGCTTAAAATATAAATAATGTTTGGGGGGCTCTGAGTAACTTTCTAGCAAAAAAAATGATTTTTACATCAGACAAAGAAAAGTAAAAAAAAAAAAAAAATGGATCAGGCTCGATGGACTACTCCAGTCGTTTTCCGCCGTCACTTTTCTATGTAGGAGAGAAACGTCAGAATTGGACTGGAGTTAGTTAAAATGAGAAGCAGCAGACTGATGAGCTCATCTCTCTGCTCTCTCCTCCTATCAGCGTGCTCTTGGATCTGCAACATGCCTGATTGGCTTCTTGTGCTTCCAACAGGACTAAGTCTGTGATCTCAGCATGCCTGCCAGGTCCTGAACCTCAGCACAATACAGCCTGGTCCCCCCTACCTGTAACTGCTCAGATAGAGCTCACCTCATTTCCTGTCTGGAGAGCGTCCAGCATCTGGAGCCATCTTGTACTCAGGGCAAAAGGGGCAGCTTCCCTGGACCCAGTCATTGCTGTCATTGCATAGTTAATAGGTGGATCCGGGAGGGCCAGGTGGCAAAAAAAAACAGGGGCTTCAGAACCGGGGGGGGGGGGGGGTTAGTACCTACCTGAAGCGCGCTAACCTACAACACTAGCCTACCTGACATACACTGACCTGCTTGACACTGACACACAATGACCTACCTGACACACAATGACTTACCTGACCCACACTGACCTACCTGACACACAATGACTTACCTGACCCACACTAACCTACCTGACACACAATGACTTACCTGACCCACACTAACCTACCTGACCCACACTTACCTGCCTGAAATACATTGACTTACCTGACCCACAATGACTTACTTGACCAGCACTGACCTACTTGACACTGACATACACTGACCCACACTAACCTACCTGACCCACACTAACCTACCTGACCCACACTGACCTACCTGACCCACACTAACCTACCTGACCCACACTAACCTACCTGACACACAATGATTTACCTGACCCGCACTGACCTACCTGACATACACTGACCTACTTTACACTGACCCACACTGACTTACCTGACCCACACTGACTTACCTGACCCACACTGACCTACATAACATACACTTACCTACCTGACATACACTGACCTACCTGACCCACACTGACTTACCTGACCCACACTGACTTACCTGACCCACACTGACCTACATAACATACACTTACCTACCTGACATACACTGACCTACCTGACCCACAATGACTTACCTGACCCGCACTGACCTACCTGACATACACTGACCTACTTGACTCTGACATACAATGACCTACCTGTCATACACTGACCCACACTGACCTACCTGACACACAATGACTTACCTGACATACACTGACCTACCTGACCCGCACTAACCTACCTGACATACACTGACCTACCTGACCCACACTAACCTACCTGACCCGCACTGACCTACCTGACATACACTGACCTACCTGACCCACACTAACCTACCTGACCCGCACTGACCTACCTGACATACACTGACCTACTTGACTCTGACATACAATGACCTACCTATCATACACTGACCCACACTGACCTACCTGACACACAATGACTTACCTGACCCACACTGACCTACCTGACATACACTGACCTACCTGACCCACACTGACCTACCTGACCCACACTAACCTACCTGACACACAATGACTTACCTGACCCACACTGACCTACCTGACCCACACTAACCTACCTGACACACAATGACTTACCTGACCCACACTGACCTACCTGACCCACATGGCACACAATGACTTACCTGACCCACATTGACCTACCTGACATACACTGACCTACCTGACCCACACTGACCTACCTGACCCACACTAACCTACCTGACACACAATGACTTACCTGACCCACACTGACCTACCTGACATACACTTACCTACCTGACATACACTGACCTACCTGACCCACAATGACTTACCTGACCCGCACTGACCTACTTCACACTGACATACAATGACCTACCTGACCTACCTGAGCCACACTAACCTACCTGACACACAATGACTTACCTAACCCGCACTGACCTACCTGACATACATGGACCTACCTGACATACACGGACCTACCTGACATACACTGACCCACACTGACCTACCTGACCCACACTGACCTACCTGACATACACTGACCTACTTTACACTGACCCACACTGACCTACCTGACCCACACTGACCTACCTGACATACACTGACCTACTTTACACTGACCCACACTGACCTACCTGACCCACACTGACCTACCTGACATACACTGACCTACTTTACACTGACCCACACTGACCTACCTGACCCACACTGACCTACCTGACCCACACTAATCTACCTGACACACAATGACTTACCTGACCCGCACTGACCTACCTGACATACACTGACCTACCTGACATACACTGACCCACACTTACCCACCTGACCCGCACTGACCTACCTGACACACAATGACCTACTTGACACTGACCTACGTGATATACACTGACCTACTTGACACTGACCCACACTGACCTACCTGACACACAATGACCCACACTGACCCACCTGACCCACCCTGACCTACCTGACCCACACTGACCTACCTGACCCGCACTGACCCACCTGACCAGACTTCAGGTGTGCTCCTGTAGCTCATTGGCGCGCCCATCACACAGTAGACTCCAGGCAGCCAGAGCCATGATGATAAGAGGAGAGCCGGCCCCCCCCCCCCCCCCCGAGCGCCGAGTGGGGATCTTCTCACAGTGGAGCGGCGGCCGTATTGTAATTCCCGCCTTCTGGAGCCTGCAGTGCCTATGATGGACATCACATGTCCCGCGGTCCCCGCATTGAACCAGTGGGACGTCCATCAGGGGCTGCAGAAGACGGGACCGGCTATTACACTCGGCCGCGCTCGGGGTCAGATCGGTCCCCGCTTGGCGGCGGCGCTCGGGGCTAATAATAGAACCGTGCCCGCCCAAGACCCGGGGCTTTTTAGGGACCCCTTCAGCCACCGTCAGCCCCTTCCCTGCCGACGCCACTGGGGGGGGGGCCTAAGAAAATGTTTGCTCAGGGTCCAATCGATATTAAAGATGGCCCTGTCCAGCATCATCTAACCCTTTCCTCCCCTGCATGTCTGTCCCTGGCCCGCCCCCTTTCACTGATTGGCTTTCAGTTTTTCTGATCATGGAGGCTCAGCACCACATGTGGGTGTTATCTAGGATGGTCAACATGCAAATACAGTGTCCACTCCTCCGGGCTGACATCCAGCCATCAAGGCATTTGAATTTGCATAACTCCTCCCAAGAGCCAGCCCACTGCTTGCATCAGGACTGAGGGCTCTTAAAGGGAATATTCAGGAAGGGTGCTGTGATCTTTTTAGGAAGCTATGTACAGCACCCTGCCGGCTCCTCCCCCCAGCCATGATCTGCCTGCATTACATAGAGAAGCACAAAGGCCCAGTGATGAGATCACTAGGTCTAATATATGGTATATAATGGAAAAAGTCCTTAACAAGTTGACAAAGGGGGGGGGATGGGAGGAACCAGGGCAGTCAAAATATAAGCAGATTAGTGTTAATGAAAAGACAAACTGTCCTTCCCCTTAGCCAGTGTTCCCATCATCTCCATAGAGATAACCAGTGATATCCCTCATTTGTCCAGGTAACACCTCCGGGAACCGTAGGACGGCCAACATCAAAAGCATCGGCTACTCCGACCTCTTCTGCCTCTCGAAGGAGGACCTGAAGGAAGTCCTCACCGTGTACCCCGACGCCAAAGCCATCCTGGAGGAGAAGGGACGGGAGATCCTACTCAAGATGAAGAAGCTGGATGAGAAGCTGGCGGCCGACCTGGAGGCCAAGCAGCAGGAGATGGAGGAGAAGGTGCTGAGGCTGGAGGCCAACCTGGAGTCCCTGCAGACCAAGCTGGCCCGGCTCCTGGCTGAACTGGAGTCCAGCGCCGGAAAGATCCTCCAACGCATTAAACGCATGGAGTGGGAGGTCAGCCTGTGGGAAGAGGAACCTACAGAGGACAAACCCACTGATGGGTCCGAGGATGAAGAGTGACCCCAAGATGGAAGCCACTAGAAACCCATGTGGTGGGCTACCGTCCCTGTGGAAGACTAACCTGGGGGTGAGGGAGTAATATGGGACTGCTCTACAAAACGTCCAAGGAGATACTGGATAGGAAGTTAGGAAGTCAACTGGATAGGAAGTTAGCAAGTCAACTTAATGATTTGAAGGGTCCATTAATAACAAAAAAAAATGCTGTGCATTTCCAAATTATCCCTGTAATGTGTTTATTACGTTTATTTTCTATAATCCTCAGCTCCATCTAGTGGCCCTAATGGTGAATTTTCCTGAAAACCTGCAATTGGGACAATACCACATTGTGCCATTAGATGGAGCTGATGAGAAGAAGCATTTTGGACACATTATGGAGATTATTTGCAATGGCTTCATGAATAAGGCCTTTGTGTAACAGCAATTTATTTATTTTTTTTATAAATAGACCTCTTCATCTGAATTTTACGCAATCCAGTACACCTTTACAATTTTATTGTCACATAGGCCTTGGTGGGTCTGTTCCCACAGGTCACAGGATTATAGCATGGACAGGACCATATCTGTGAGAGGCAGCTGGAGGAATACAGCGGGCACGGCTGACATATACCGCAGTGCTGTACAGAGAACACTGAGCAAGACAGAGGAGCTTACACTCTAATGTCACATACTATTATGGTTATACTTTTTTTTTTATAGCTCTGACATATACCGCAGTGCTGTACAGAGATCACTGAGCCAATCACATCAGTCTCTGTACCAGAGGAGCTTACACTCTAATGTCCCTCCACAGTCACACACTATTATTATATAATAATGTTATATAGCTCTGACACCTTCTATAGTGCTGTACAGATGTATGATCACCACCAGGTACAGTGTATATATATATATATAGTGTTTTTTTTTTGTATTTGTTATACATTTTGTACAATATGTGTATTTATTGCCCAGCAGACGTGTGTATGTATAAAGATATGTACAGTATATATATGATTAATAATTAAATATATGTTATATAGTATCACATACTCTGCTTGGTTATACTGACATTGATGTAGCAGTACCCAAAAGCAAACTCCATCTTCCAGACCACGATTCATGCCCCCCCCCATTTATAGGGTCACAGTCTGCACCCCCCCCCATACCCCGCTCTCCATTCTGGGGGTGCCTTTTCCCAGACCAGCTCCTATGAATGTCCTCTCCGCCACCAGGACTTGTGGTCCTCCCATTGGAGAGCCCCCCTTCCAAAGTCCAATGACCTCACCACACTTCCTCCAGCCCCGGAGCTGAAGGTCCATAATACAGACCTGAGCTGGAAGAAGAGTCTGCAGGACACTGAGCGTTGCACCCTTCATCCTCCAATCACAGTGGCAATGCTTTCCAGACACCAATATAAAAAAAATAATATTATAATAAAAGACAAATCTTTGCTTTTTGTGCTATTATTGCATTTATTTATTGCAAAAGGAGGAATCATTTATTAAATCCCATCTACAGGGCCCTCTGATTCCTCTTGTATTGATTTGTATTGTAACTGTAATGTCTGTCCCCGTGTTATAAAGCGCTGCGTAAACTGTTGGCGCCATATAAATTCTGTATAATAATAATAATAATAAACATAATGATAATAATAATAATAATAATAATAATACAGGCTTAAAGTCCTTGCGCAGTTCTTGCTTTCTGCCACTAGATGTCCTCAGTTTTCCAGGCTGGTTGACGTCCTGCAGACATAATTTGAGTGGGGAATGTCAGGATGTCCAAGCCTAACACCCCCACCCCCCCCCCAAAAAAAAGTTTAGTTTTGGTATAATTATATATGCAGCTACTGACTCCCTTTTGTTAATAAGACAATTAAGAAAGGCCGCTGGTTAATTGAAGCAGCAGCATTTCACCCGAGCCAGCCACCTGTGTGCTGGGTGACCAGTCACCTTAATGTCCCCTCTACGTGTTACGTCCTTGTGCCAAGATGGCATACTTCTTCATGCAGCTATTGACTCCTTATTTTATTTTTTTTTTCTTAAAAAGAAAATCGGCAAATGCTGCCAGTTGAATGAAGCAGCAGATCTTCACCCGAGCCAGCTTGCTGTGTGCTGGGTGACCAGTCGCTTTAATGCCTTCTCTACGCGTTACGTCCTCGTGCCAAGATGACATAATTCTTCATGCAGCTATTGACTCCTTATATATATATTTTTTTTATAAGAAAATCAGGAAATGCCACTGGTTAATTGAAGCAGCATAAGTTCACCTGAGCCAGCTAGTAGTGTGCTGGGTGACCAGTCACCTTAATGCCCCCTCTACGCGTTACGTCCTTGTGTCAAGAGAATCCGAGGATTGGGGCAGGAGGAGGTGACATCACCCAGACTTCAACAGGGGATTTCTACAGAGAGAAGAGAGGTAGATTGATTAAAAAACAACAAGGATTGCACATTGGTAAAGGGGATCTCCTAAGAAAAGATCTACGCCTATAGGGGCTGATTTACTAAAACTGGAGAGTGCAAAATCTGGTGCAGCTGTGCACGGGAGCCAATCGGCTTCTGACTTCAGCTTGTTAAACCGCTTTAACTGACAATTGCGCGGTCGTGCGACGTTGTACCCAAATAAAATTGACGTCCTTTTTTTCCCCACAAATAGAGCTTTATTTTGGTGGTATTTGATCACCTCTGCGGTTTTTATTTTTTGCGCTATGAACTAAAAAAGAGCGACAATTTTGAAAAAAAAATAAAAAATCTAGAAAAAAAAAATTATTGGTTTGCGCAAAAGTTATAGCGTCTACAACATAGGGGATAGATTTATGGCATTTTTATTATTAGTTTTTTTTTTTTACACAAGTAATGGCGGTAATCTGCGATTTTTAGTGGGACTGCGGCGGACATATCCGACACTCTTGGAGCTTTTTTGGGACCACTGACATTTATACAGCGATCAGAGCTATAAAAATGCAGTGATTACTGTATAAATGACACTGGCAGGGAAGGGGTTAACACTAGGGGGCGATCAAGGGGGTTAAATGTGTTCCCTGGGAGGTGTTTCTAACTGTGGGGGGAGGGGGCTGACTGGAGGAGGAGACAGATCGCTGTTCCTGATCACTAGGAACAGACAATCTGTCTCTCTTCCCTTGTCAGAACAGGGATCTGTCTGTTTACATTGACTCCGTTCTGACTCTCTAAGGAGCGATTGCCGGTGGCCTGCCGTGCAGTGGGCACCTGCTATGCCTCTTAAAGGAGCCAACGTACACCTACGGCGATTTGCAGGAACGAGCCGACCTGCCGCAGTATAACGATGGCTACTGGTCGGCAAGTGGTTAACCGCTTCCGGACTACCCACCGTCATTATACGTCGGTACTTTGAAGGAGGGTATCGTTGTTATGGCAGGAGCTAGCTGCCATAACCCCGGTATCCTCTTTTTAGTGAGCCGTTTGTTTTAAGATTGTTTTAAGATAAAAGTGGTCTCTGTGGCAGATTCGCCGCAAGATCACTTTTATCGGCGGCGGTAGAGCCCCCCCCGCGCGCGTGATTCGGTGCCCTCCACCTCTTACCGGAGCCGTCGGCAGCGGCGGAGGCGATCGCGTCTGTCCCCTGCCTGGGTATGGAGACGAGTGAGGGGGAAGATGGCGCCCACCCGTCTCCATATCACTGCAGGGCGGAAGTGACGTCAAAAACGTCACTTTGGCCCATAGCTCTTAAAGGGACATTTTTTTTTCTTTTTTTTTAAATGACATTTTTTTTTTTTTTTTTAATTGCATTTTAGTGTAAATATGAGATCTGAGGTCTTTTTGACCCCCCAGATCTCATATATAAGAGGTCCTGTCATGCTTTTTTTTATTACAAGGGATGTTTACATTCCTTGTAATAGGAATAAAAATGATCATTTTTTTTTAAAAGAACAGTGTAAACATGTAAAAAAAAAAAAAAAAAAAAAAAAGTAAAATAAATAAGAAAAAAAAAAAAAATTCTTTTTTAAACGTGCCCCGTCCCGCCAAGCTCGCAGAAGCGAACGCATACGTGAGTAGCGCCCGCTTATGAAAATGGTGTTCAAACCACACATGTGAGGTATCTCCGCAATCATTAGAGGGAGAACAATAATTCTAGCCCCAGACCTCCTCTGTAGCTCAAAACATTCAACCTGTAGAATTTTTTTAAACGTCACCTATGGAGATTTTTAAGGGTCAAAGTTTTTCGACCATTCCACGAGCGGGCGCAATTTTGAAGCATGACATGTTGGGTATCAATTTACTCGGCGTAACATCATCTTTCACTATATAAAAAAAAATGGGCTAACTTTACTGTTGTCTTATTTTTTTACTTAAAAAAAGTGTATTTTTTCCAAAAGTAAAAGTGCGCTTGTAAGACCGCTGCGCAAATACGTTGTGACGGAAAGTATTGCAACGAACACCATTTTATTCTCTAGGGTGTTAGAAAAAAAAAAAGTAAAATGTTTGTGGGTTCTAAGTAATTTTCTGGTAAAAAAAAACCTGATTTTAACTTGTAAACAACAAATCTCAGAAAGAGGCTCGGCCCTAAGTGGTTAATGAAGCTTTGACAATAAAACCTGGAAGCTGATTGGAATTTTATGCCTTTGCCTTGACTTTGCACTCTTCAGTTTTGGTAAATCGCCCCCCATAGGCTTTCGGTTCCATTCACACCATACAAGTGCAATGAAGCTCATGTACCTTCCAATGTGTCCCATAAAGGGCAGACCAAAAACGTGAATGTTAGCAGATACAGGGGGGGGGGGGGGGCTAAAAGAATTAATGGCACAGCTGCATGTCTGCTACAGGGAAGCACCTTCCTGTGCATGCCAGGGGAGCGCGCAATCTTAGATTTTAGGTCTGGAACATGCGCAAAATCATTCCCTTTCCCGATTCGCACAGAAACACGCTATCCTTTAGCAGAGCCAGAACCGCAGTGCAGTCGATTTTTTTGCAAAAGGGTCAGGGGCTTATTTGATGTGTTCCGGGCACGTAGGGAAGCCTTTTGCAGGGCCGGGACAAAGGGGTGGGCACAGGGCCGGGACAAAGTGGTGGGCACAGGGCCGGGACAAAGGGGTGGGCACAGGGCTGGGAAAAAGGGGTGGGAACAGGGCCAGGACAAAGGGGTGGGCACAGGGCCGGGAAAAAGGGGTGGGCACAGGGCCGGGAAAAAGGGGTGGGAACAGGGCCGGGACAAAGGGGTGGGCACAGGGCCGGGAAAAAGGGGTGGGCACAGGGCCGGGAAAAAGGGGTGGGCACAGGGCCGGGACAAAGGGGTGGGCACAGGGCCGGGACAAAGGGGTGGGCACAGGGCCGGGACAAATGGGTGGGCACAGGGCCGGGACAAAGTGGTGGGCACAGGGCTGGGACAAAGGGGTGGGCACAGGGCCGGGACAAAGGGGTGGGCACAGGGCCGGGACAAAGGGGTGGGCACAGGGCCGGGACAAAGTGGTGGGCACAGGGCCGGGACAAAGTGGTGGGCACAGGGCCGGGACAAAGGGATGAGCACAGGGTCGGGACAAAGGGGTGGGCGCAGGGCCGGGACAAAGAGGTGGGCACAGGGCTGGGACAAAGGGGTGGGCACAGGGCCGGGACAAAGGGATAAGCACAGGGTCCGGACAAAGGGGTGGGCACAGGGCTGGGACAAAGGGGTGGGCACAGGGCCGGGACAAAGGGGTGGGCACAGGGCTGGGAAAAAGGGGTGGGAACAGGGCCAGGACAAAGGGGTGGGCACAGGGCCGGGAAAAAGGGGTGGGCACAGGGCCGGGAAAAAGGGGTGGGAACAGGGCCGGGACAAAGGGGTGGGCACAGGGCCGGGAAAAAGGGGTGGGCACAGGGCCGGGAAAAAGGGGTGGGCACAGGGCCGGGACAAAGGGGTGGGCACAGGGCCGGGACAAAGGGGTGGGCACAGGGCCGGGACAAATGGGTGGGCACAGGGCCGGGACAAAGTGGTGGGCACAGGGCTGGGACAAAGGGGTGGGCACAGGGCCGGGACAAAGGGGTGGGCACAGGGCCGGGACAAAGGGGTGGGCACAGGGCCGGGACAAAGTGGTGGGCACAGGGCCGGGACAAAGTGGTGGGCACAGGGCCGGGACAAAGGGATGAGCACAGGGTCGGGACAAAGGGGTGGGTGCAGGGCCGGGACAAAGAGGTGGGCACAGGGCTGGGACAAAGGGGTGGGCACAGGGCCGGGACAAAGGGATAAGCACAGGGTCCGGACAAAGGGGTGGGCACAGGGCTGGGACAAAGGGGTGGGCACAGGGCCGGGACAAAGGGGTGGGCACAGGGCCGGGACAAAGGGGTGGTCACAGGGCCGGGACAAAGGGATGGGCACAGGGCCGGGACAAAGGGATGGGCACAGGGCTGGGACAAAGGGGTGGGCACAGGGCCGGGACAAAAGGGGTCTGCACAGGGCCTGGACAAAGGGATGGGCACAGGGCCGGGACAAAGGGGTGGGCACAGGGCCGGGACAAAAGGGGTCTGCACAGGGCCTGGACAAAGGGGTGGGCACAGGGCCGGGACAAAGGGGTGGGCACAGGGCCGGGACAAAGGGGTGGGCAGGAGAGGCACAGCAATGGGCGGGGGCGCCCCCTCCCAACGCACACGTGCGTGTGAGTGGCAGGCTAAGATAAAGCTAACAATTGCTTCTGAATGTGCAGTGCGCGCTCCATACCAACCATGGGCAGAGAATGGGCATAGGGCACTCATTAGCATCAGGGGAGGGGGTGCAATTCCGCATCCTTGCCCTGGGCTCTAAACGAACGTGTCCCCCATACTGCCTACACGTGACACTCAGGAATCGCATGCACGTTCCATCGCACCGGCATGGTATGAATGGAGCCCTAAAACAAGAAAGTACGAGACTTCCCAGGTAATAAGTGATCAGGGAAGAAGATCTGATCAGCGCCCCTCCCCCCCCCCCCCCCCCGGGGGGCTGTTAATCATATACAGGGCGATTGTTTGCAGTAGCTCATATCAACCAATAAGATCTCACCTTTAATCCGCCTGGAGCTCAGCTTTAAAGTGGTTGTAAACCCATAAAAACAAAAAAAAACACCTGCAAGACTAAGGGATAATGAGCTAGTATGCATAGCATACTAGCTCATTATGTACGTGCCGTTGCTGCAGTTTGTGTCAGTGCGCATGTTCCGATGACGTCGGCACACACAAATACAGGGGGATATCTCCTAAACCGTGCAGGTTCGTGCAGGTAGCTACAGGTCAGCCTTATTATAGGCCTTATTATAGGGTTACCTGTAGTGAAAAATAGTCTGTAAGGGTTTACAACCACTTTAAGAAGGCATCTGAAACACAGACCACAGAAAAAAAAATAAAGTGTAAAATACCCAAATTTGACTGGACATTTAGCCTCTAGCGATCGACAGTACAACAGGGCTCAGAGTGGGAGAGAGAGAAGCAGCACAGATAGCCAATCCCTTGTGCTGCAGTGCTCATGTGCTGCGAGGAACCTGCTGATAGGAAGAGAGAGCGGAGTGAGGGTTCAGATACACATTAAGGGGAAATAATAAAAAAACCTACATTCAAAAAAGAGATGTAAAAATTACCGATGACTGAAAATATAACAAAGAAGATAAGACAAAGTTATAATACTGTTCACTATTGTAAAACTCCATATATGATACATGTGATGATATGTAAAGGGTGGAATCATCCAATCCCATCCATGGAGAGGAAGGAATGCAGTTCTGCTACATTCTATGTCCTGAGTCTCTGTACTCAGATACTGGGAGGACTACAAGGGGGAAATCCGCCAATACAAATGATAAATTCCAGACACTTTGGAAGAAAGAAGTGTATTGGATTTTTTAGGATAAAGACACAAATAATTTTTGGATTTACGTTCTATTACGAAAGAACATAAAGAAATGGGAATAGTTTTAGGATAGATGTAATCACTGGGAATAGGAGTTTTAGAACAGGTGTCATTTACCACTTTGACCACTAGATGTCCTCAGTATGCGAGAATCATATTATTACCACAAAGATATCACACTGGTTACAATGTATCAATGAGCGATAGGCATGATTGATATCACTGTTATCATTTTGGTGATTAGAAGATAATAAATGCCTATAACGCCTATACAAGCTTAATCCCGCCAGACTTTAAAAATAATTTTTCTGACCGACCAGTTCGTTTCGCATCGGCAAAAAATTTGGACGAACAATCGAACACCATTAAAGTCTGTGGGACACGAACATGAAAAATCAATGGTGCCCATTTTAAAGGCTTCTATGTGTAGCGGGCACCTACTTTTATGTAGGTGACCTTTTTGCTAGTTTACAATGTCAGGTAAATTTAGGCAGGTAGTTTGTATGCGAGTCTCGGCCAATCATTAATTTGTTAGGCAATGTCCCGGGACAGGGTCACATGGTTCCCAGGGAGTCTTTGTGTCCAGCGTGGAGAAGCCAGCCTGGTTCCCGGAGGGGAGAGGTTTCCCCCTCCGGGGAGCCAGCGGAGCTCCCCCCTTGCGAGGAGGGTGGGGAACCGGTCTCCATAGAGGAAGAGA
>JBBGZY010003840.1:0-30717 GCA_037952925.1 Lithobates clamitans | reverse complement strand
GGATCGGCCCAACCACTCATCTCCTACGTATGGATCTTATCAGACCGAGGCTCATCAGTGCAAGCTACAGAGAGCTTCTATCAGAGCCCATTCACAAGGACATCCATACAACACTACAGAGACAATGGGCAGCACAGGAAACGTTTAACCCCTTCGTTGCCAGGAGTAGTTTTTGCAGACATTTAAAATAATTTTAGTCCTGAAGATTACGGAAAACCCCCCCAAACACAATATCATTTCTGAAAGCAGAAACCCTGGAGAATAAAATAGTGACAGCTCAAATTTTTTATGTTACACGATATTTCAGCAACATTTTATTAACCACTTGTCGATCGCACTATAACCAAATGACGGCTACAGTGCGGTCGTCTGGTTCTAGGATGCCGTCAGATGTCTTGTGGTCGCACTCGCTGCATGGGCGCTCTAATCGTAGTTTTCTGAGGACACTGATCACATATTGGAGGTAAAGAGCCAATCAGTGGCTCTTTACTAAGTGATCAACTGTGTCCAATCACAGCTGATCACAGATGCTGGCATCGGGCACTCTTCTCCTCACGCTGACAGCATGAGGATCAGAGAAGAGAGACGATAACCGGCTTCTCCAAAAGGAACATCTACACTGATTATCAGTGCCACCCATCAGTGCCACCTAGTGCTGCCCATTAGTTCTGTCCATCAGTGCCACCTAGTGCTGCCCATTAGCACCTCATCACTGCTTTCTTATCAGTGGCACCCATCAGTGCCGCCCCACCAGCGCCCATTAATTGCACCCCACCAGCGCCGTCCCATCAGCGCACACCAGTGCCACCCCACCAGTGCACATCAGCGGTGCCCCCACCAGCGCCGCCTCACCAGCGCCGCCCCACCAGCACACACCAGTGCTGCCCCACCAGCACACACCAGTGCCGCCCCACCAGCGTCCATCAGCGGCGCCCCACCAGCGCACATCTGCGCCGCCCCACCAGCGCACATCAGTGCCGCCCCACCAGCGCACATCAGTGCCGCCCCACCAGCGCACATCAGTGCCGCCCCACCAGCGCACATCAGTGCCGCCCCACCAGCGCACACCAGTGCCGCCCCCGCCAGCGCACATCAGTGCCGCCCCCGCCAGCGCACATCAGTGCCGCCCCATCAGTGCCGCCCCCGCCAGCACACCTCAGTGCCGCCCCCACCAGCGCACATCAGTGCCGCCCCATCAGTGCCGCCCCCACCAGCGCACATCAGTGCCGCCCCATCAGTGCCGCCCCCACCAGCACACCTCAGTGCCGCCCCATCGGTGCCGCCCCCACCAGCACACCTCAGTGCCGCCCCATCGGTGCCATTCCATCAGCGCCCATCAGTGAAGGAGAAAAATGACCCGTTTGCAAAATTTTATCCTTTTTGTTCATGTAGCAAAAATTTAAAAAAACCCAGCAGTGATTAATTACCACCAAAATAAATCTCTATTTGCGTGAAAAAATGATAACAACGTCCTATGTGTACAATGTCACATGATCGCGTAACTGTCATTCAAAGTGCAACAGCGCTGAAAGCTGAAAATTGGCCTGGGCAGGAAGGGGGTAAAAGTGCCCGGGTAGGCAAATGGATAAGCATGTAATTTCAGTAAAAAATACATTTACGCTAAATTTTAATAACTATAAATTTGTCCGTTCTGCAAAACAACGCCAAAATTCAGTCCCTTATAATCTCCATAGGAGACGCCTAAAAAGCCCCCCCCCCACAGGTCATCAGTTTAGTGTTCATTGTAAACGGGCCCAGAATTATTGATCTCACTACAATATGCACAGGGATATGAAACGTCTACATCTGAAACAACGTTTTCATACACCGGCCAGGCAGGTCAGGCGCTATTTTATTTTATTTTTTTGGGAGAGGGGTTTAAACGCTTGGGCGTTGTTTTTTTTTTTTTTTTAACAGGTTCCACTTCCAATTTATTTCATATATTATGAGAAATCGGGAGTCTTTTAGACCCGCCTTCCATTGAAGTTAATGGAGCACAGATGACGCTGCATTAGCTTCAATGGCCAGAGAGGGTCCTCAGCTCTATATAAACGCACACAGATGGTCCTCTTCACCCCTCTGGCAGCAGTTATAGAGAGAAGGGAAGGTTTGCTCTCCCTGCAGCTTCTACAGGACTAAGTAGATGAGGATCAGACCTGAAGACCAACCTGCAGGGTCCAGAGATCCGGAGACGCTGTGCGGAAGAGACGTCGTCGTGGTCGTGCTCTGGCTTTGTATTGATTTTTTGTCCTCCCCCTCGGCGGTTTCTTTTACTTCGTAGTTGGCTGCACTAGAACGTGCAAATCTTGAGAACAGCATTCCCCCCAGACCCTTCCCGATGCTGGCGGCACCTGCAGGCAGAGACACAGAATGAGACCTACAGACACAGACTGCCACCTAGTGGCTGGAATAGATTATGCAGGATGTCACATTCACATTCTATGCATTCCCCTTTCATGGCTTTATGCTGCACTCTATACAGATTTCTAATACAAATACATTTCGTGAACGCCTCGGGATGCTGCCAGTGACAGCACTTCCCATGACAGGCCGACAACGCCAAGCCATTGCCTTTTTATTGAGCAGCAGCACTGCCAGCCTGCCATGGGAGCTACTTCAGTTGTCTGCTGCGCAGTTCAATGACAAACTGAAGGAACGCAAAAAACAAAAAACAAAAAAAAGAAGAACATTTTTTTAAATTCTGCATTAAAAACGTAAGGTCTACATACAATTTACTGCAGGGAATCCAAACTGCGTCCTGAGGGCCAAAATCAGACTCGCTGCAAGAATTTTATCAAGTCCTCTTATGTAAGAGGTTACCTAAATGCAAGACTGAGCTTCTAGGGGAGTGGGGGGTTTGTGGGACCCTAATGCAAGGGGAAGGCTCTTATGCAAAATGGGGGTGGGAGTCAAGGGGGGACCCCTCATACAAGGAGGAAATCTTGGGGGCAGAACCCTCATGCAAGGAGGAAATCGGGGGGGGGGGGGGGGGGCAGAACCCTCATGCAAAGGGGAAATCTGAGGGGGGGGGTCAGAACCCTAATGCAAGGAGGAAATCTGGGGGGGGCAGAACCCTCATGCAAGGAGGAAATCTGGGGGGGGGAGGCAGAACCCTCATGCAAGGAGGAAATCTGAGGGGGGGGGGTCAGAACCCTAATGCAAGGAGGAAATCTGGGGGGGGCAGAACCCTCATGCAAGGAGGAAATCTGGGGGGGGGGGGGAGGCAGAACCCTCATGCAAGGAGGAAATCTGGGGGGGGGGGCAGAACCCTCATGCAAGGAGGAAATCTGGGGGGGGGGGGGGAGGCAGAACCCTCATGCAAGGAGGAAATCTGGGGGGGGGGCAAAACCCTCATGCAAGGAGGAAATCTGGGGGGGGGGGGGGCAAAACCCTCATGCAAGGAGGAAATCTGGGGGGGGGGTAGAACCCTCATGCAAGGAGGAAATCTGGGGGGGGAGGCAGAACCCTCATGCAAGGAGCAAATCGGGGGGGGGGGGCAGAACCCTCATGCAAGGAGGAAATCTGGGGGGGGGGGGCAGAACCCTCATGCAAGGAGGAAATCTGGGGGGGGGGGGGGGGGAGGCAGGACTCTCATGCAAGGAGGAAATCTGGGGGGGGGGGAGGCAGGACTCTCATGCAAGGAGGAAATCTGGGGGGGGGGGCAGAACCCTCATGCAAGGAGGAAATCTGGGGGGGCAGAACCCTACATGGGGGGCTCTGGGTGGGAGGAGACCATCATGCACAGGGGGGGGGGGGTTATTCTCATGTAAGTGGGGACTCCCATGCAAGGAGGGACTCTGGTGAGGACACACCTATAAAGGTAGGACTCTAGAGGAGAGACCTTCACACAAGGGGGAACAACAAGTAATGCAAGAAGGGAATCTGGGGGGCGTGGGGGGGCACACATGTAAGGAGGAACTCTGGTGGGGACTCGACTCGTGTTTCTAATTTTATTGGGTTTTTTTTATTAGTGTCTAATGATTCTAATAACCACTTATTTTTTTTTAGGTGTGATGGATGAAAAGCGCGGTAAACCTCCTCCTTACCTACACAGACCACAATAAAAACCCGTCAGAGGCTCTCACCCTCATAAAATCAAGTCTTGCTGGAGTGGGGTTTGATGTGGAAGTTTCCCGGTTTATACTCCATCTGATAATTAGCAGCATCAATCCCTATTCTGCTGCATTCTGGGAGTCATGGCAAACACTCACCTAATATACTTGCTTTGCCGATGTTTGTTATGGACTCTCCGTAGTGCCGTCGGGGCAGAACCGGCGATGTGCTGGGGCTCGGTATGCTTTCGGTGTCGGACACTGAGGTAGTATCTTTGGATGGGTTGATGAGAACCGGTCTCACCTGTTTGTAAGGGACGGGGTTGGTGGTGTTGGACGAGTGGATCTGGACCGGTGAGATGTTGTTGTAGTGCTTCAGTATTAATGGTTCCAATCTGTAGGCCTGAGGAGAACCAGAGAGATCAGGAAGAGTTCAGCCTGCTTATCCATACATACAAATCAATGCCACATTATTTCCCTCTAGAATATTCTACCATGTGTCCAATAATGGGATTTTAGGAGTCAATCGATGGGCTCGGGAAGGGATATACTTTCAGGTTATACTGCCACCTATGGGAGGATTTGGACACTGGCAAACAAAAATCTAGGCTAGCCCAGATAATCCCCTCCCCCTCCCAGCATGCCAAGGTTTGTAGCAAGCAGTAGCAGAGCAAAGAAAAAAACAGAATGGTGGGACCTTCGTCCCTCAATGGACTCCAAGAAAAGGGTTTTAAGGAGAGTACAAAAATGCACAGAGGAGTCCTATACTGTGGGGATGTACAAAAGCAGCTCACCTGAGGGGTGGGCATCTTCCAACATATTAAAATGCCCCACAAAACAGACCTAGTGACCACCTGCACCCCAAGAGCCACCTGAAGGATACCAGGAGAGGAGAAGCCTCCTTCCCGACAGGGAAACCTGCCAACAAACCAGGACAAGGAGAATCAACTGGATGCCCAAGGCGAAAACACCGGAGAGGAAGGAATCAATACATAGGGGAACGCTGAACTTATAGGCCAAGGGAGAAGCTGGAAAACCTGAACTCACCAAAATATGTAATAATAATGAATTCCCGATTGGGAAGAAATCAACACAGGTAACATGGAAAGGAACAAGTTCCTGGTAGAATCAGGTAGCAGACAAGAAAACTGGGAAAAAGGTCCTTGTAGGACAAGCCCAGACGGTCTAAAAGAAAGGCTCTAAACCTTTACTACCCTTACTCACATGACAGTCTGGAGACCTAGTCAGACAATCACTTGGCCAAGGTAGGACTCACCAGAACTTCAGGAAGAATTCTGGAGTGACAATGACCGCAACCTGCAAGAAGTGTGAACATGACCCCAGCAGAGAACCCAGTATTTGACCCCACAAAGTCAGCACCACTGAAGGTGGATGGGAACACTCCCAACAAGTGCAGGCAGGAGAGGACATCTAGAGCCTAACCATAACCTGGCGAGGTGGGTTACATCCCTGAGGGAGCTGGAAATAACCCAGACATTCACCAGTGATGCAAAGAGGTATACCTGCTGAAAGAGTCTACATAACCCTGATATAAAGAGTCACAGGGCAAAGAATGCTCCAGACACCTCAGATCCAAAGAAGCAAAAAGGATCCATAAAACATGGACAGGAGCCTTATCAGGGCAGCAAGGAATACTTGCCTGAGTGAACGCAGGACAGGGAAGAGTGCCAGAAATGCCTCCACATACCTACTGATCCACCAAGGGAGATGGGCAAAAACCGCAGGTGGACAGGTTCCATGGCGTCCTCAGGGCATTTCCTGTTCCTAACTGAGGATACCTGTATCAGGAGGCTAATCAGAAGGAATTTGTTTCTAGATCTCCCATTGAGGGTATCAGCATGGGTAAGCCTGAAATCCACAGTACCATCCACAACCAGGCTACCTCTGCTTATGTAGGAAGGACTCCTACTGCTTCTAGGAGAAAACCCAACAGTACCTAGATGGGTATCCCAAGGTGTCTGAGCCAGGAGATCTGCCCAGAGCAGAATCCCACAAAGAAGGAGGGACCACCTTTTCCTGGAAATCAGAATGCAGACCTGAAGAAAATGACTCTCCAATGAAAAAAGTCTTCTAGAAATGAGAAGAGAATTTCGTAGCGGCCACTAAATGAGACAGCCGAGTGATCCTGCCAGGAATTCCCTAGTCCACAATACAGAGAGATGGTACCTGAACTAGACCCACAGCAGCAGGGAAAGGAGCTGAGGCAGACAAAAAGGTGAAGAGGTTCCTCTTCTAACAGGAAGGCCCCACAATGCCCAAACCCTGCAAAGAAGAGGAGAAGTATAACCCTCGGTTGAATGCTGAGGGGTCAGGGGCAAACGTGCTACAAGTCCTTCCAGCGAGGAGTTGGTTTACAGCCTACAGGTTCCTGTGCTGGACCCTGCCAAGGCCAGATCCAGACAGATCTTACATTAAGCTCTTTGGGGCGATGTTGCTTACTAGGGCCCCCAGTAACTTCTCTTTTCCTGGGGGGGGCCAAGAGTCTCACAATGGGAATGCCAGAAAAAGGCACCACACCAGAGGTGTCAATGTTCTGAGAACTAACAGGTGTTGAGAGTGAAACTAAAGATTCATATCCTGTATATACAGACATGTTGTCACCCTGTGCCAATAATGGAACTACACTCAAGGTACGAGGCAAAGCATCAGCTACTCACAACCCGATCGCCCGTGTCTGATGGGGGTCGGAGGTGGACAGGGTCACTGTAGTATTAGACAACATATCTGGTGTCCAATGCTTTCTCTATGCTGAATGATGGGATTGAGAGCAACACTCCAGCCAACAGATGACATCAGCACTCAGGAAGGAGTGGGGGAAAGGGGCGCTTCTGCCAAAAGTTGCTCCACAGTGGTTCTGGAAGTAAGGCGGCCATCTTGCCCTCATCGCTCTCCCCACCTGCCGCTGCTGGTCGGCTTCTCCTTGTGGAGGCTTGGTTTGGAGCCAGGAACCAAGAGTATTCTACTGACATGCCTGTTTATCACTGGATTTTGTAAGTGTTTGTAACAGTTTATGCAATCAAAATACTGTTGGAATACTGCACTTAGAAGCGCCTTCCTGTTCCCATTTAAGTTCCCTTGTGTTCACTCCTTCGATGGTGAAACTGGAGGCAACAAGAAAATGAAAGGCACTGGAATCGTGCAAACAAAGGATCTCCCGGTGTTCGGTCCAACCAGCCTACTCAACAAAGTGAGGGCAATGCCACTGGACCTGGTAAACACTCCGCTGCCGACTTTTACCCTCACTGCTCTCTGAAAAGCAGCACAAGATGAACCCCGTTTGTGGTCCAGGCTGGCTGTGCAATGTCCAGTCTGGTGGGGTCCAGAAGCGGTGCTCCAAAAGCCAGGAGAGGACAATGGCACCGAAGAGCTGCAGTCAAACACAACCAACAAAAAATGAAAAAGAAGGAAAAAAAAAAAAAGAAGAAGTTACTCTTTAACACAGCAGAGTTGTAGAAGAGACAACCATCCTGCTGGGACACTAGCAAAAAGCTGGAGGCATGCTGGTAGGGGGAGGGGTTATCCAAGGCTGGCCTACAGTTTTTTTTTTGTTTGCCAGTGTCCTATCCTCCTGTAGGTGGCAGTATAATCCAAAAAGGTTAAACACTTCCTGTGTCCCTCAGTAAATGATAAAAATGTAAATGTCATCTGGATAAATCCTCTGACCAGTATAGGACTGTCCTGTGGATATAGATCCTAATGGGACCTTGTAGCCTCAGCCATGAATGGGCAGGTGACGGGGTCACTCATGCATTTCACCCATGCAGTTTAAAGCAACCCTTTATATCCCCCCTCCCCCTCAGATCGTACATTTAGTCCTCCTGTAGGAGCAAATAGAAAGTATCCTTCACAGTTTGAGGTTAAGGATCTTCCCACCTGCCATATGAAAATGCTGGCGTCTTGTGATTGGTCGTTCAAATAAAGTGCTGCCCAGGTGAGTGTATGCACGATCGCCCGCTCTCCCTAGCCCCCATAAGAGCACATAGAATGACCAGGGTTCTCAGGGGTATATGTGACACTCCCCCAGCCCCTCCCCCACAATCCAGCACTCATTGCCAGGCATGGAGGTCATCACACAGGAGGAAGAATACTCTGAGCTCTGCGCACACTGAGGCGAAACCTCTGCAGGACAGATGAGGGGGGCTGGGATTACTGGGAAGGACCAACAATCCCCACCAGACCCCAGATAATGTCTGTTTAAGACGAAACGCGCTTACATTTTCCAGATTAAAAATTGAAAATTATCAAATACATTTTTGGGTGGGGCACAGGACTGTTCGGTGCCTCACTAGAATATTAGGAGTATAATTATGCACCCATTGATATTTTCCTAATGATTTGGTTGTTTATAAAACGGCATTGCCGGATTTGTGATTTAGGAAGTAGGACGGCACCAGCACTCTTTCCTCTTAATTCTCTTTACTCTCCTAATTGTCTCAGCCCTTGCCTGATCCCCTCCAAATTCGCATCTTAGCCCCATCTAGCACCATCTGCTTGTTAATGGCCCCACTATATTCCATTGACTAAGAGTCAGGCAGGACTGAGACAATTGCTCGGATTAGGCTAGCAGGATTATTGTTACATGTAAGTTTTGTTTGTCTGTGTCCGCAAGAATTGTAGCTACTGGCAATAACTTTTGCAATACCATTAATAATGTGCACCTTATGTTTTATAATTAAATAAACTGTAATGCTTTTTAAATAATTGTATCCCTGATGATTCTGTTGCATTAGGTAACCCCTTTCAGGGCCCGCCTCTAAACGGGCTGTTTTACCATACCCTTTTCCCTTTCCTTCCCCTTTTTGATGTCTTAACCCTCTTGGGCATGGAGGTCACCAGAGCTTCACAGGTTGTCACTGGAGTCCTCTTCCCCTCCTCCATGATGACATCACAGAGCTGGTGGGTGTTAGAGACCTTGCGCTCCTCCACCTTCCGTTTGAGGATGTCCCACAGATGATCAATAGGGTTTAGGTCTGGAGACATGCTTGGCCAGTCCATCACCTTTACCCTCAGCTCAAAGAAGGCTCATTGATGGAGGTTAGGGAGAGAAGAAGGCTCGTGGATGGAGGTGGGGGAGGGAAGAAGGCTCGTGGATGGAGGTGGGGGAGGGAAGAAGGCTCGTGGATGGAGGTGGGGGAGGGAAGAAGGCTCGTGGATGGAGGTGGGGGAGGGAAGAAGGCTCGTGGATGGAGGTGGGGGAGGGAAGAAGGCTCGTTGATGGAGGTGGGGGAGGGAAGAAGGCTCGTTGATGGAGGTGGGGGAGGGAAGAAGGCTCGTTGATGGAGGTGGGGGAGGGAAGAAGGCTCGTTGATGGAGGTGGGGGAGGGAAGAAGGCTCGTTGATGGAGGTGGGGGAGGGAAGAAGGCTCGTTGATGGAGGTGGGGGAGGGAAGAAGGCTCGTTGATGGAGGTGGGGGAGGGAAGAAGGCTCGTTGATGGAGGTGGGGGAGGGAAGAAGGCTCGTTGATGGAGGTGGGGGAGGGAAGAAGGCTCGTTGATGGAGGTGGGGGAGGGAAGAAGGCTCGTTGATGGAGGTGGGGGAGGGAAGAAGGCTCGTTGATGGAGGTGGGGGAGGGAAGAAGGCTCGTTGATGGAGGTGGGGGAGGGAAGAAGGCTCGTTGATGGAGGTGGGGGAGGGAAGAAGGCTCGTTGATGGAGGTGGGGGAGGGAAGAAGGCTCGTTGATGGAGGTGGGGGAGGGAAGAAGGCTCGTTGATGGAGGTGGGGGAGGGAAGAAGGCTCGTTGATGGAGGTGGGGGAGGGAAGAAGGCTCGTTGATGGAGGTGGGGGAGGGAAGAAGGCTCGTTGATGGAGGTGGGGGAGGGAAGAAGGCTCGTTGATGGAGGTGGGGGAGGGAAGAAGGCTCGTTGATGGAGGTGGGGGAGGGAAGAAGGCTCGTTGATGGAGGTGGGGGAGGTAAGAAGGCTCGTTGATGGAGGTGGGGGAGGGAAGAAGGCTCGTTGATGGAGGTGGGGGAGGGAAGAAGGCTCGTTGATGGAGGTGGGGGAGGGAAGAAGGCTCGTTGATGGAGGTGGGGGAGGGAAGAAGGCTCGTTGATGGAGGTGGGGGAGGGAAGAAGGCTCGTTGATGGAGGTGGGGGAGGGAGGAAGGCTCGTTGATGGAGGTGGGGGAGGGAAGAAGGCTCGTTGATGGAGGTGGGGGAGGGAAGAAGGCTCGTTGATGGAGGTGGGGGAGGGAAGAAGGCTCGTTGATGGAGGTGGGGGAGGGAAGAAGGCTCGTTGATGGAGGTGGGGGAGGGAAGAAGGCTCATTGATGGAGGTGGGGGAGGGAAGAAGGTTCATTGATGGAAGTGGGGAGGAAAGGCTCATTGACGGAGGTGGGGGAGGGGGAAGGTTCATTGATGGAAGTGGGGAGGAAAGGCTAATTGACAGAGGTGGGGGGGGGCTCATTGATGGAGATGGGGAAGGCTCATTGATGGAGATGGGGAAGGCTCATTGATGGAGATGGGGAAGGCTCATTGATGGAGATGGGGAAGGCTCATTGATGGAGATGGGGAAGGCTCATTGATGGAGATGGGGAAGGCTCATTGATGGAGATGGGGAAGGCTCATTGATGGAGATGGGGAAGGCTCATTGATGGAGATGGGGAAGGCTCATTGATGGAGATGGGGAAGGCTCATTGATGGAGATGGGGAAGGCTCATTGATGGAGATGGGGAAGGCTCATTGATGGAGATGGGGAAGGCTCATTGATGGAGATGGGGAAGGCTCATTGATGGAGATGGGGAAGGCTCATTGATGGAGATGGGGAAGGCTCATTGATGGAGATGGGGAAGGCTCATTGATGGAGATGGGGAGGGCTCATTGATGGAGATGGGGAGGGCTCATTGATGGAGATGGGGAGGGGGCTCATTGATGGAGATGGGGAGGGGGCTCATTGATGGAGATGGGGAAGGCTCATTGATGGAGATGGGGAGGGCTCATTGATGGAGATGGGGAGGGAAGGCTGGCCCGTGTAGTTCCGATCCAATAGAAGAGGTACTAGAGCTCAAATTGCTCAGAAAGTAATGCTGGTTCTGTTAAAAATGTATCAGAACACACAGAACATTGCAGGTTTAGGTGTATGGGGCTGTGTAGACACGGACCGGTCAAGGCTGTCCATGCTGACCCGTGTCCACGGCCAAAAGCCCCTACAATGGTCACGTCAACATCAGAACTGGAGCACGGAGCAATGGAAGAAGGTGGCTGGGTCTGAGGAATTCAAGAATGGTTTGAGGGACACAACAAGTTTGAGGTGTTGACTCCAGATCTCAATCCAAATCTGGCATCTGTGGGACGTGCTGGAAAAGTGCGATCCATGGAGGAACCACCTCCCAACTTCCAGAACTTAGGGCAGGTTTTCACTATTGCGACCTAAAAGTCGTGCGATTTTTTGATGCGACTGGAAACAATGCCTGTGTATTCTTTAGGTCTATGGACCTCAAGTCGCATCAAAGTGGGACCAAAGTAGTGCAGGAACTATTCTGAAGTCGCATAGATATGAACGGTACTCAATGGAAATCATGGAGAACAACTTGTCATGCGACTTTGCAGTCCCAAGTCGCACTAGTGAAAACCGAGCCTTAAAGTATCTGCTACTGAGGGCTTGGTGCCAGATAACACAGCATACCTTCAGAGGTCTAGCGGAGTCCATGCCTCAACGGGTTGGGGCTGTTTTGGCAGCAAAAGGGGGGGCCTACTCAATATTAGGTGGGTGGTCATAGTTACGGCTGATCGGTGTAGATGTGAGATAGGCTGCATGACTACAGACTGAATACCGGACATTAGCCCTGTTATGAATGGTTCCCTTTAATGAACAGAGCTCCCCCTGCTGGATACAATGAGATGAGCGGCCACTTACCACTGGGTCTGCTGGGTGAAAGATATTACACAAACGGTTACAAATGGCTCGAGGCAAAATATGATCTTGAGTTCCACTATTTCCGGGACGGATGCCGCGCAGCGCCAAGAAGACCGCTAAAGGTGATCCCATGCAGAAGAAATTCTCAACCTAAACGGATCAAGAGAAATCACAATCCAAATGTAAAAGGAGAACTTGCTTCCCAACCACCTCACCCCGGCTGCCCCCACAAATCCTATGTTCATTTATAATATGGGGACCTAAAACTCTGGCTTAAAGTGGACCCAAAAAAAAAAGAGCCTTATCTGACAGGGAACATGTAGAGGTGTTGAGCAGTACTATGGGCACTGCTAGTCTCAGGAGACTTGGAGTGAGATTTGCAGCCTGCCCCGACCTGACCAACGTTTGCTGCCTGCCATGACCCCTGCCTGCATCAGACTACTACGTTTTCTACCTGCCACGATACCTACCCGCACCTGACCACTTTGTTTGCTGCCTGCCACTACCCCTGCCCAGACCTGACCATTTTATTGTTTGCTGCCTGCCACAACCCTGCCCAGGCCCGACTATTTAATAGTTTGCTGCCTGCCACAAACCCTGCCCAAACCTGACCATTTTATTGTTTGCTGCCTGCCACAACCACTGCCCACTGTTGGCTGCCTGCCACAACCCCTACCCAAACCTGACCATTTTATTGTTTGCTGCCTGCCACAACCACTGCCAACTGTTGGCTGCCTGCCACAACCCCTGCCCAGATCTGACCATTTTATTGTTTGCTGCCTGCATCGGACTACTTTATTAAATTTGTTTGCTGCCTGCAACGACACCTACCAGCACCTGACCCCTTTGTTAGCTGCCTGCCATGACACCTGCCCAGACCTGACCGTTTTATTGTTTGCTGCCTGCCACGACCCTCAGTCTGGATCTGACCATTTTATTGTTTGCTGCCTGCATCTGACTACTTTATTATTGTGTGCTGCCTGCCACGACACCTAGCCGCACCTGGCCCCTTTGTTTGCTGCCTGCCATGACCCCTGCCTGGACCGAACTATTGTCTTGCCTACCACATCATGAAAAGTCTCTGCACTATAGCCCTTCTATCCCAGAAACCCCTTGGTGGGGTGATCCTGAGGGCTATAACCTGGTGCTAATTTGCAGCCTAGACAAAACCCAGGGACCTCAAGGATTTCCAGGCCATCTTTTCTATCAGGAACTCTGTTGAAGAACAAGTCAAACTCAGACTTCATGCCCTGGGGGGCGGGTGGGGTGGTTAACCACCTTGTCCCGAAATAGAACGCAGATTAAATCCTGTGTGTGTGGGAGGGGGGGCCCAGAGATGGTTATCTAAGGGGGGGGGTACCACCTTGTCCCGAAATAGAACGCAGATTAAATCCTGTGTGTGTGTGTGTGTGTGTGTGTGTGTGTGTGTGGGGGGGGGCAGAGATGGTGATCGACAGATGGCGAGATAATGGACGTTTATGCTGCACGAATCTACTAACCTTAAATTTTAAGGCCGGAGTCGTCGACAAGGAATTCTTCAGTCCCTGCAATCGATCTTCCAGTTCTTTTAATCTGTACAAATGGACAACAAAAGAGAAAAGTTTTGGTAAATCTCGGAAATGGGTGGATGAACAGTGAAAGCCGATCGGCCTCCATCGCTCTGGAGAACAAGGTCTTCTAGGAGTCACGTGACCTCCTCCGTGTCCACTGACCGTTGTTTAGTTAAGAGGAGTTCTCTGAGCAGATGCTGCTCCTCGTAACTGATCCAATGCTCCTCTGTCTCCTCCTCCTCGTGCTCGTGCTGCTCCAGCTGCTCATAGAGGTGCACCGGATTCCAGCCCGTCATGATGTCATACGTGATCACGCAGCCCAGCGAGTGCGACACGATGGAGACTTTCCCGCCTTTTTCCTCAAACTCCGGGTTCCGGGAGCAGAACAGGGTGTAGAGACGGTTCAGCTCTAGCTGGAGACCTTTCACCAACTGTCAACACAGAACAAAACCCAATGACTTCACCGCTCATCTCCGGACAACCATCAGTTCTCTGTGCAGCCAGGACGAGGAATATTGACAACAAAGAAAGCAAAGGGCGCCACCATCTGAGTGTAGCAATTAAAGGCTCGAGAAAGTAGCGTGTTTATGGCCTGAAACGCGTAGCCATGCCCGCAGCCGCTTCCTGGAGTTCACTAAGCATGTGATATCCAGCTGCTCCAATAGGGGAGGATGTGCCTGATGTTTTCTATTACATGCGAGTGCATAAAAGTCCTTTTATTTGTTTAGAATTGCTACATTCAGATGGTGGCGCCCTTTGCTCTTTTGGTTGACATGTTTGGAGGATTTACCCGGTCCTTATTTAACCCCCTGCCGACCAGGCTTTTCTGGCACTTTTTGTTTACAAATTTAAATCAGTATTTTTTGCTAGAAAATGACTTAGAATCCCCAAACATACATTTTTTTTTAGCAGAGACCCTAGAGAATAAAATAGCGATTGTTGCAATTTTTTTTATGTCACACAATATTTGCGCAGCGGTTCTGCAAAAGCAAAAAAAACCCACAAAAAACACAAAAACCACAATATTTACCCAAATTTGTTTGCATAATGTGAAAGATGATACGCCGAGTAAATAAATACCTAACATTTCACGCTTTAAAATTGCACACACTCGTGGAATGGTGACAAACTACAGTACTTAATCGCCATAGGCGACGCTTTAAACGCCTTTACAGGTTACCCATTTAGAATTACAGAGGAGGTCTAGTGCTAGAATTATTGCCATCACTCAAACAATTGCGGCAATACCTCAGATGTGTGGTGCGAACACTGCTAACATATGTGTGCGCAACTTGCGTATGCGTTCGCTTCTGAACGTGAGCTCGGAGGGATGGGGGTGCTTTAAATTATTATTTTTTCTTATTGAACACTGTCCCTTTAACTTTTTTTTAATAACGTTTATTACAAGAAATAGAAACGTCCCTTGTAATAGAAATAAGAGATGACAGGTCCTCTTTATGGAGAGATCATGTAATAGAAATAGGAGATGACAGGTCCTCTTTATGGAGATCTCATGTAATAGAAATAAGAGATGACAGGTCCTCTTTATGGAGATCTCATGTAATAGAAATAAGAGATGACAGGTCCTCTATATGGTGAGATCTCATGTAATAGAAATAAGAGATGACAGGTCCTCTTTATGGTGAGATCTCATGTAATAGAAATAAGAGATGACAGATCCTCTTTATGGTGAGATCTCATGTAATAGAAATAAGAGATGACAGGTCCTCTTTATGGTGAGATCTCATGTAATAGAAATAAGAGATGACAGGTCCTCTTTATGGAGATCTCATGTAATAGAAATAAGAGATGACAGGTCCTCTTTATGGAGATCTCATGTAATAGAAATAAGAGATGACAGGTCCTCTTTATGGAGATCTCATGTAATAGAAATAAGAGATGACAGGTCCTCTTTATGGAGAGATTTCATGTAATAGAAATAAGAGATGACAGGTCCTCTTTATGGGGATCTCATGTAACAGAAATAAGAGATGACAGGTCCTCTTTATGGAGATCTCATGTAATAGAAATAAGAGATGACAGGTCCTCTTTATGGAGATCTCATGTAATAGAAATAAGAGATGACAGGTCCTCTTTATGGAGATCTCATGTAATAGAAATAAGAGATGACAGGTCCTCTTTATGGAGAGATCTCATGTAATAGAAATAAGAGATGACAGGTCCTCTTTATGGAGAGATCATGTAATAGAAATAAGAGATGACAGGTCCTCTTTATGGAGAGATCTCATGTAATAGAAATAAGAGATGACAGGTCCTCTTTATGGAGATCTCATGTAATAGAAATAAGAGATGGCAGGTCCTCTTTATGGAGAGATCTCATGTAATAGAAATAAGAGATGACAGGTCCTCTTTATGGGGATCTCATGTAATATAAATGAGGATGACAGGTCCTCTTTATGGAGAGATCTCATGTAATAGAAATAAGAGATGACAGGTCCTCTTTATGGAGAGATCTCATGTAATAGAAATAAGAGATGACAGGTCCTCTTTATGGAGATCTCATGTAATAGAAATAAGAGATGACAGGTCCTCTTTATGGAGAGATCTCATGTAATAGAAATAAGAGATGACAGGTCCTCTTTATGGAGATCTCATGTAATAGAAATAAGAGATGACAGGTCCTCTTTATGGAGATCTCATGTAATAGAAATAAGAGATGACAGGTCCTCTTTATGAAGATCTCATGTAATAGAAATAAGAGATGACAGGTCCTCTTTATGGAGAGATCTCATGTAATAGAAATAAGAGATGACAGGTCCTCTTTATGGGGAGATCTCATGTAATAGAAATAAGAGATGACAGGTCCTCTTTATGGAGATCTCATGTAATAGAAATAAGAGATGACAGGTCCTCTTTATGGAGAAATCTCATGTAATAGAAATAAGAGATGACAGGTCCTCTTTATGGAGAGATCTCATGTAATAGAAATAAGAGATGACAGGTCCTCTTTATGGGGAGATCTCATGTAATAGAAATAAGAGATGACAGGTCCTCTTTATGGAGAGATCTCATGTAATAGAAATAAGAGATGACAGGTCCTCTTTATAAGGAGATCTCATGTAATAGAAATAAGAGATGACAGGTCCTCTTTATGGAGATCTCATGTAATAGAAATAAGAGATGACAGGTCCTCTTTATGGAGATCTCATGTAATAGAAATGAGAGATGACAGGTCCTCTTTATGGAGAGATCTCATGTAATAGAAATAAGAGATGACAGGTCCTCTTTATAAGGAGATCTCATGTAATAGAAATAAGAGATGACAGGTCCTCTTTATGGAGATCATGTAATAGAAATAAGAGATGACAGGTCCTATTTATGGAGATCTCATGTAATAAAAATAAGAGATGACAGGTCCTCTTTATGGAGATCTCATGTAATAGAAATAAGAGATGACAGGTCCTCTTTATGGAGATCATGTAATAGAAATAAGAGATGACAGGTCCTCTTCATGGAGATCAAATAATAGAAATAAGAGATGACAGGTCCTCTTTATGGAGATATCATGTAATAGAAATAAGAGATGACAGGTCCTCTTTATGGAGAGATCATGTAATAGAAATAGGAGATGACAGGTCCTCTTTATGGAGAGATCTCATGTAATAGAAATAAGAGATGACAGGTCCTCTTTATGGAGATCTCATGTAATAGAAATAAGAGATGACAGGTCCTCTTTATGGAGAGATCTCATGTAATTGAAATAAGAGATGACAGGTCCTCTTTATGGAGAGATCTCATGTAATAGAAATAAGAGATGACAGGTCCTCTTTATGGAGATCTCATGTAATAGAAATAGGAGATGACAGGTCCTCTTTATGGAGAGATCTTATGTAATAGAAATAAGAGATGACAGGTCCTCTTTATGGAGAGATCTCATGTAATAGAAATAAGAGATGACAGGTCCTCTTTATGGAGATCTCATGTAATAGAAATAAGAGATGACAGGTCCTCTTTATGGAGATCTCATGTAATAGAAATAAGAGATGACAGGTCCTCTTTATGGAGAGATCTCATGTAATAGAAATAAGAGATGACAGGTCCTCTTTATGGAGATCTCATGTAATAGAAATAAGAGATGACAGGTCCTCTTTATGGAGATCTCATGTAATAGAAATAAGAGATGACAGGTCCTCTTTATGGAGATCTCATGTAATAGAAATAAGAGATGACAGGTCCTCTTTATGGAGATCTCATGTAATACAAATAAGAGATGACAGGTCCTCTTTATGGAGAGATCTCATGTAATAGAAATAAGAGATGACAGGTCCTCTTTATGGGGATCTCATGTAATAGAAATAAGAGATGACAGGTCCTCTTTATGGAGAGATCTCATGTAATAGAAATAAGAGATGACAGGTCCTCTTTATGGAGAGATCTCATGTAATAGAAATAAGAGATGACAGGTCCTCTTTATGGAGATCTCATGTAATAGAAATAGGAGATGACAGGTCCTCTTTATGGAGAGATCTCATGTAATAGAAATAAGAGATGACAGGTCCTCTTTATGGAGAGATCTCATGTAATAGAAATAAGAGATGACAGGTCCTCTTTATGGAGATCTCATGTAATAGAAATAAGAGATGACAGGTCCTCTTTATGGAGATCTCATGTAATAGAAATAAGAGATGACAGGTCCTCTTTATGGAGATCTCATGTAATAGAAATAAGAGATGACAGGTCCTCTTTATGGAGAGATCTCATGTAATAGAAATAAGAGATGACATGTCGTCTTTATGGAGATCATGTAATAGAAATAAGAGATGACAGGTCCTCTTTATGGAGATCTCATGTAATAGAAATAAGAGATGACAGGTCCTCTTTATGGAGATCTCATGTAATAGAAATAGGAGATGACAGGTCCTCTTTATGGAGAGATCTCATGTAATAGAAATAAGAGATGACAGGTCCTCTTTATGGAGATCTCATGTAATAGAAATAAGAGATGACAGGTCCTCTTTATGGAGATCTCATGTAACAGAAATAAGAGATGACAGGTCCTCTTTATGGAGATCTCATGTAATAGAAATAAGAGATGACAGGTCCTCTTTATGGAGATCTCATGTAATAGAAATAAGAGATGACAGGTCCTCTTTATGGAGATCTCATGTAATACAAATAAGAGATGACAGGTCCTCTTTATGGAGATCTCATGTAATAGAAATAAGAGATGACAGGTCCTCTTTATGGGGATCTCATGTAATAGAAATAAGAGATGACAGGTCCTCTTTATGGAGAGATCTCATGTAATAGAAATAAGAGATGACAGGTCCTCTTTATGGAGAGATCTCATGTAATAGAAATAAGAGATGACAGGTCCTCTTTATGGAGATCTCATGTAATAGAAATAGGAGATGACAGGTCCTCTTTATGGAGAGATCTCATGTAATAGAAATAAGAGATGACAGGTCCTCTTTATGGAGATCTCATGTAATAGAAATAAGAGATGACATGTCCTCTTTATGGAGATCATGTAATAGAAATAAGAGATGACAGGTCCTCTTTATGGAGAGATCTCATGTAATAGAAATAAGAGATGACAGGTCCTCTTTATGGAGATCTCATGTAATAGAAATAAGAGATGACAGGTCCTCTTTATGGAGATCTCATGTAATAGAAATAAGAGATGACAGGTCCTCTTTATGGAGATCTCATGTAATAGAAATAAGAGATGACAGGTCCTCTTTATGGAGATCTCATGTAATAGAAATAAGAGATGACAGGTCCTCTTTATGGAGATCTCATGTAATAGAAATAAGAGATGACAGGTCCTCTTTATGGAGGGATCTCATGTAATAGAAATAAGAGATGACAGGTCCTCTTTATGGAGATCTCATATAATAGAAATAAGAGATGACAGGTCCTCTTTATGGAGATCATATAATAGAAATAAGAGATGACAGGTCCTCTTTATGGAGATCTCATGTAATAGAAATAAGAGATGACAGGTCCTCTTTATGGAGAGATCTCATGTAATAGAAATAAGAGATGACAGGTCCTCTTTATAGAGATCTCATGTAATAGAAATAAGAGATGACAGGTCCTCTTTATGGAGATCTCATGTAATAGAAATAAGAGATGACAGGTCCTCTTTATGGAGATCTCATGTAATAGAAATAAGAGATGACAGGTCCTCTTTATGGAGATCATGTAATAGAAATAAGAGATGACAGGTCCTCTTTATGGAGAGATCTCATGTAATAGAAATAAGAGATGACAGGTCCTCTTTATGGAGATCTCATGTAATAGAAATAAGAGATGACAGGTCCTCTTTATGGAGATCTCATGTAATAGAAATAAGAGATGACAGGTCCTCTTTATGGAAAGATCTCATGTAATAGAAATAAGAGATGACAGGTCCTCTTTATGGAGATCTCATGTAATAGAAATAAGAGATGACAGGTCCTCTTTATGGAGAGATCTCATGTAATAGAAATAAGAGATGACAGGTCCTCTTTATGGAGATCTCATGTAATAGAAATAAGAGATGACAGGTCCTCTTTATGAAGATCATGTAATAGAAATAAGAGATGACAGGTCCTCTTTATGGAGATCATGTAATAGAAATAAGAGATGACAGGTCCTCTTTATGGAGATCTCATGTAATAGAAATAAGAGATGACAGGTCCTCTTTATGGAGAGATCTCATGTAATAGAAATAAGAGATGACAGGTCCTCTTTATGGAGATCATGTAATAGAAATAAGAGATGACAGGTCCTCTTTATGGACATCTCATGTAATAGAAATAAGAGATGACAGGTCCTCTTTATGGAGATCTCATGTAATAGAAATGAGAGATGACAGGTCCTCTTTATGGGGAGATCTCATGTAATAGAAATAAGAGATGACAGGTCCTCTTTATGGAGATCATGTAATAGAAATAAGAGATGACAGGTCCTCTTTATAGAGATCTCATGTAATAGAAATAAGAGATGACAGGTCCTCTTTATGGAGAGATCTCATGTAATAGAAATAAGAGATGACAGGTCCTCTTTATGGAGATCTCATGTAATAGAAATAAGAGATGACAGGTCCTCTTTATGGGGATCTTATGTAATAGAAATAAGAGATGACAGGTCCTCTTTATGGAGAGATCTCATGTAATAGAAATAAGAGATGACAGGTCCTCTTTATGGAGATCTCATGTAATAGAAATAAGAGATGACAGGTCCTCTTTATGGAGAGATCTCATGTAATAGAAATAAGAGATGACAGGTCCTCTTTATGGAGATCTCATGTAATAGAAATAAGAGATGACAGGTCCTCTTTATGGAGAGATCTCATGTAATAGAAATAAGAGATGACAGGTCCTCTTTATGGAGATCTCATGTAATAGAAATAAGAGATGACAGGTCCTCTTTATGGAGATCTCATGTAATAGAAATAAGAGATGACAGGTCCTCTTTATGGAGATCTCATGTAATAGAAATAAGAGATGACAGGTCCTCTTTATGGAGATCTCATGTAATAGAAATAAGAGATGACAGGTCCTCTTTATGGGGATCTCATGTAATAGAAATAAGAGATGACAGGTCCTCTTTATGGAGAGATCTCATGTAATAGAAATAAGAGATGACAGGTCCTCTTTATGGAGAGATCTCATGTAATAGAAATAAGAGATGACAGGTCCTCTTTATGGAGATCTCATGTAATAGAAATAAGAGATGACAGGTCCTCTTTATGGAGAGATCTTATGTAATAGAAATAAGAGATGACAGGTCCTCTTTATGGAGAGATCTCATGTAATAGAAATAAGAGATGACAGGTCCTCTTTATGGAGATCTCATGTAATAGAAATAAGAGATGACAGGTCCTCTTTATAAGGAGATCTCATGTAATAGAAATAAGAGATGACAGGTCCTCTTTATGGAGATTATGTAATAGAAATAAGAGATGACAGGTCCTCTTTATGGAGATCTCATGTAATAGAAATAAGAGATGACAGGTCCTCTTTATGGAGATTATGTAATAGAAATAAGAGATGACAGGTCCTCTTTATGGAGATCTCATGTAATAGAAATAAGAGATGACAGGTCCTCTTTATAGAGATCTCATGTAATAGAAATAAGAGATGACAGGTCCTCTTTATGGGGAGATCTCATGTAATAGAAATAAGAGATGACAGGTCCTCTTTATGGAGATCTCATGTAATAGAAATAAGAGATGACAGGTCCTCTTTATGGAGATTATGTAATAGAAATAAGAGATGACAGGTCCTCTTTATGGAGATCTCATGTAATAGAAATAAGAGATGACAGGTCCTCTTTATGGAGATCTCATGTAATAGAAATAAGAGATGACAGGTCCTCTTTATAGAGATCTCATGTAATAGAAATAAGAGATGACAGGTCCTCTTTATGGAGAGATCTCATGTAATAGAAATAAGAGATGACAGGTCCTCTTTATGGGGAGATCTCATGTAATAGAAATAAGAGATGACAGGTCCTCTTTATGGAGATCTCATGTAATAGAAATAAGAGATGACAGGTCCTCTTTATGGAGATCTCATGTAATAGAAATAAGAGATGACAGGTCCTCTTTATGGAGATCTCATGTAATAGAAATAAGAGATGACAGGTCCTCTTTATGGAGATTATGTAATAGAAATAAGAGATGACAGGTCCTCTTTATGGAGATCATATAATAGAAATAAGAGATGACAGGTCCTCTTTATGGAGAGATCTCATGTAATAGAAATAAGAGATGACAGGTCCTCTTTATGGAGATCTCATGTAATAGAAATAAGAGATGACAGGTCCTCTTTATGGAGAGATCTCATGTAATAGAAATAAGAGATGACAGGTCCTCTTTATGGAGATCTCATGTAATAGAAATAAGAGATGACAGGTCCTCTTTATGGAGAGATCTCATGTAATAGAAATAAGAGATGACGGGTCCTCTTTATGGAGATCTCATGTAATAGAAATAAGAGATGACAGGTCCTCTTTATGGAGATCATGTAATAGAAATAAGAGATGACAGGTCCTCTTTATGGAGATCTCATGTAATAGAAATAAGAGATGACAGGTCCTCTTTATGGGGATCTCATGTAATAGAAATAAGAGATGACAGGTCCTCTTTATGGAGATCATGTAATAGAAATAAGAGATGACAGGTCCTCTTTATGGAGAGATCTCATGTAATAGAAATAAGAGATGACAGGTCCTCTTTATGGAGATCATGTAATAGAAATAAGAGATGACAGGTCCTCTTTATGGACATCTCATGTAATAGAAATAAGAGATGACAGGTCCTCTTTATGGGGATCTCATGTAATAGAAATAAGAGATGACAGGTCCTCTTTATGGAGATCATGTAATAGAAATAAGAGATGACAGGTCCTCTTTATGGACATCCCTTGTAATAGAAATAAGTGATGACAGGTCCTCTTTATGGAGATCTCATGTAATAGAAATAAGAGATGACAGGTCCTCTTTATGGAGATCTCATGTAATAGAAATAAGAGATGACAGGTCCTCTTTATGGAGATCTCATGTAATAGAAATAAGAGATGACAGGTCCTCTTTATGGGGAGATCCCATGTAATAGAAATAAGAGATGACAGGTCCTCTTTATGGAGATCTCATGTAATAGAAATAAGAGATGACAGGTCCTCTTTATGGAGAGATCTCATGTAATAGAAATAAGAGATGACAGGTCCTCTTTATGGAGATCTCATGTAATAGAAATAAGAGATGACAGGTCCTCTTTATGGAGATCTCATGTAATAGAAATAAGAGATGACAGGTCCTCTTTATGGAGATCATGTAATAGAAATAAGAGATGACAGGTCCTCTTTATGGGGAGATCTCATGTAATAGAAATAAGAGATGACAGGTCCTCTTTATGGGGATCTCATGTAATAGAAATAAGAGATGACAGGTCCTCTTTATGGAGATCTCATGTAATAGAAATAAGAGATGACAGGTCCTCTTTATGGAGAGATCTCATGTAATAGAAATAAGGGATGACAGGTCCTCTTTATGGAGATCTCATGTAATAGAAATAAGAGATGACAGGTCCTCTTTATGGAGAGATCTCATGTAATAGAAATAAGAGATGACAGGTCCTCTTTATGGAGATCTCATGTAATAGAAATAAGAGATGACAGGTCCTCTTTATGGAGATCTCATGTAATAGAAATAAGAGATGACAGGTCCTCTTTATGGAGAGATCTCATGTAATAGAAATAAGAGATGACAGGTCCTCTTTATGGAGATCTCATGTAATAGAAATAAGAGATGACAGGTCCTCTTTATGGAGATCTCATGTAATAGAAATAAGAGATGACAGGTCCTCTTTATGGGGATCTCATGTAATAGAAATAAGAGATGACAGGTCCTCTTTATGGGGATTTCTGGGGTGAAAAATACTCCACATCTCTTTACTTTTAAAAGCAAAAGATCAAAAAATTAAAAAAAAATAAAAATTCCTTTCAGCCTGGACAGGAAGTGATGTCATGACGTCACTCTGGTCCTCCAAGGCCATAGAGGTGATCAAAGAGTATCTACTCCTATGAGAGCAGCCGCACCGTCAGATCGGGGGGGGGGGGAGAGGCACAGCTAGCTATAATTACAGAGCTATACGTCTGCTTCACTAGGGGCTCTCTGTAAGGAAGCAGTGATCTCTCTGCAGAGCTTCAACACCCCCTCGAGTTAGAGTTACAGCTTTCTAATCAACTGGAAGCATGAACTTTGGAGATTGCAGAGCTATAGGTCTAACTCAGCTGGGCGAGTGTTGGACCTCTTTAGAGAGACCACTGCTTCAACACACCTAGTTAAGTTAAACCAGCAAAGTTCATGCTTCCGGTTGATTGGAAAGCTCTGACTATGAAGTGGGGGATGTTGAAGCTCTGCAGACACTGCTTCCTCAAAGAGAGCCCCTAGTGAAGGAGGCTTATATAGCTCCGCATTTATAGATCATGACCCTTCTGATTGGAGATCTCTGGCTCTGACTGAGTGGGGGGGGGGGGGGGCAGACCTCTGCAGAGAAACCACTGCTTACTGACAGAAAGCCTCTAGTGAAGGAGCCTTCTAGCTCTGCATTTATAGATCATGCACCCTGCTGATTGGAGATCGCTGGGTGACTTGGGGGGGGGGGTGCTAGACCTGTGCAGAGAGACTCCTGCTTACTCAAAGAGAGCCCCTAGTGAAGGAGGCTTCTAGCTCTGCATTTATAGATCATGCACCCTGTTGGTTGGAGATCTCTGCCTCTGACTGAGGAGGGGGGGGGGGGCAGACCTCTGCAGAGAGACTCCTGCTTCCTTACAGGGAGCCCCTAGTGAAGGAGGCTTCTAGCTCTGCATTCATAGCTCAGCCCCCATCTCCGGGGGAGAGCCGGGCTCTTCCTGTGTACCATGCTGGCAGGGGAGAGGCTTCCCTACTCAGGCTGTGGCTTTCTAAAGAAACCCCTTTAATGAAATGTATTCTGATTGGTCAGCTGGGCTCTCGGGGTCCGGGAGGAACCTAAAATCATCATTCAGGCCTGGTTGTGGTCGGAGTTGTCCTTTAACCAGCTAGTCTGTGGGATTGAGAATTATCCCCCCTCCCCCCGGCACACAGGTGACACACACAGGTGAAGGAGGTGTGCGGGGCGCGGTGACTCGGCGCGGTTCCCGTGTTCTGGCAGCGGATCGCTGAGCGCTGAATAATTGATGAGCGACACGACTGAGCTGGCGACACGCATAGCCGCTAATAGGGAGGCGCATTGTTTGTGTCTAACAGGCGGAACAAGAGCAAATATCAGTGACAGCGACTATTATCCTCGCCATGTACTAATGTCCGGGCGCTGAGAGAGCCGGACTAAGGGGGGGGAGGGGAGAGAATACCTCCGTACACCCCGAGGGGGAGATCAAACAAGAAATACACACAATGACAAAAAGACAAAACAAAGAAAAAAAGGAATGAAAAAAAAAAAAAAATAAAGTGAAGTGAAGTCCGGAATTCTACATTTCTTATAAAGTGATACAATGTAATAAGGTGGAAGTTTAGTCCGCTTATATTTCACCTTCTCTGGTCCCCTCCCCCATTAACATGATGATGATATTTGCAAATAAAACCTTTCCAATTGTATTTCACTTCCTACTTTAGACTCGGTGACATCACCGGATCTGTGCACTTCTCTATGCAATGCAGGCAGATCATGGCTGGTGGGAGGGGCCTGCAGGGGGCTGTACATAGCTTCCTGAAAACATCCCAGCCAACCCCCCCCCCCTCCGCGGTCCTACAAGCAGTGGGAGGAGTTATGCAAATATCACAATGTCTTGATGGGTGGGCGTTCCTAGGCAGGCTGTATTTGCATGGGTAACGCCCCCCATGATTGACCAAACTGAAATCAAATGAATGAAGGGGAGGGAGGGGAGGTCAGAAATAAATAAATAAAAAGAAGTAGAGAATTAAAAAAAAAAAAAAAAAAAAAAAAATCATAATGAAAAAGTATAAAAATGTTACAATATCAGACTTCATATTTTAATGAACACAAATTAGAGATATATAATAATTTCCCTTTGGAATTAATAAATCAGAATCTGAATAATAATTATTATATACAGATAGAAGGTTCCCGGACCTGCCTGGTATCACCTCATATAGTGGAGGCCAATCAGGTGCGCTCTCTGCACTTGGCAGACAAGGAACCTGCTGATTGGAGGAGAGAGCAGAGGGAGGAGCTCATCAATCTGTTGCTGCTCCTTCATTGTGCAATCACAGCTTCTACATAGGAAATCTCTTGAGAATATATACAGGGGGTCCCCGGGTTACAAACAAGTTAGGGACTGTAGGCTTGTTCTTAAGTTGAATCTGTTTGTAAGTCGGAACAGGTACATTTTTTAAGTGTAGCTCCAGCCAAAAAACTATTTTTAAGCTTTTTGGATAGCATAGGGAAGGGTTAACACCCCTGTAACATTTGTTTTGCTGTGTGTGCCCCTGTTCAGAAGATTTCACCTCCCTTTCTGTCCCAATGACAATTGGATTTTGAAAATTTTGGGTTGTTGTGGAAATAAGGATTGGTGATAAAGCATCAGTGGAGGTACCTTTTCCCCATAATAGCTCTTACAGGAGTGAATTTCTCTTCCTAGGGGTAGATTTGCTCTCACTTCCTGTTGTCTCCCTCCGTTTGTAAGTAGGAGTCGTTTGTAAGTTGGATGTTTGTAACTAGGGGACCCCCTGTATATATATACACCCCCCCGTGCCTCAGGATGAGTGCCTGTCCCGCAGCCAAATGGGACGGACAGCTGACATTTCCTGAATAAAACCCAGAAGATTCCGCCCAATGAGCAGCCTCTGCGGTTCCCTGCGCTCCCCATGACGGTGCGGTATGGTGTCGGTGCGGTATGGTATGGTGTCGGTGCGGTATGGTATCGGTGCGATATGGTATGGTGTCGGTGCGATATGGTATGGTGTCGGTGCGATATGGTATGGTGTCGGTGCGATATGGTATGGTGTCGGTGCGATATGGTATGGTGTCGGTGCGATATGGTATGGTGTCGGTGCGATATGGTATGGTGTCGGTGCGATATGGTGTCGGTGCGATATGGTATGGTGTCGGTGCGATATGGTGTCGGTGCGATATGGTATCGGTGCGGTATGGTGTCGGTGCGGTATGGTATCGGTGCGGTATGGTATCGGTGCGGTATGGTATTGGTGCGGTATGGTATCGGTGCGGTATGGTATCGGTGCGGTATGGTATCGGTGCGGTATGGTATCGGTGCGATATGGTATGGTGTCGGTGCGATATGGTATGGTGTCGGTGCGGTATGGTATGGTGTCGGTGCGATATGGTATGGTGTTGGTGCAGTATGGTATCGGTGTGGTATGGTGTCGGTGCGGTATGGTATCGGTGCGGTATGGTATCGGTATGGTATGGTGTCGGTGCGGTATGGTATAGTATGGTATCGGTGCGGTATGGTATCGGTATGGTATGGTATTGGTGCGGTATGGTATCGGTGCAGTATCGGTGCGGTATGGTATCGGTGCGGTATGGTATCGGTATGGTATGGTATCGGTGCGGTATGGTATCGGTGCGGTATGGTATCGGTGCAGTATCGGTGCGGTATGGTATGGGTGCCGTATGGTATCGGTGCGGTATGATATGGTATGGGTGCGGTATGGTATGGGTGTGGTATGATATGGTATGGGTGTGGTATGATATGGTATGGGTGCGGTATGGTATGGGTGCGGTATGGTATGGGTGCGGTATGGTATGGGTGCGGTATGGTATGGGTGCGGTATGGTATGGGTGCGGTATGGTATGGGTGCGGTATGGTATGGGTGCGGTATGGTATGGGTGCGGTATGGTATGGGTGCGGTATGGTATGGGTGCGGTATGGTATGGGTGCGGTATGGTATGGGTGCGGTACGGTATGGGTGCGGTACGGTATGGTATGGGTGCGGTATGGTATGGGTGCGGTATGATATGGTATGGGTGCGGTATGGTATGGTATGGTATCGGTGCGGTATGGTATGGTATGGTATCGATGCGGTATGGTATGGTATGGGTGCGGTATGGTATGGTATGGGTGCGGTATGGTATGGGTGCGGTATGATATGGTATGGGTGCGGTATGGTATGGGTGCGATATGGTATGGGTGCGGTATGGTATGGGTGCGGTATGGTATGGGTGCGGTATGGTATGGGTGCGGTATGGTATGGGTGCGGTATGGTATGGGTGCGGTACGGTATGGGTGCGGTACGGTATGGGTGCGGTACGGTATGGTATGGGTGCGGTATGGTATGGGTGCGGTATGATATGGTATGGGTGCGGTATGGTATGGTATGGTATCGGTGCGGTATGGTGTCGGTGCGGTATGGTGTCGGTGCGGTGCGGAGTTCCTCTTACCTCGTCTCTGTACAGCGGGCTGGTGTAGTACATGATATCCATGGCGCTGCTGTTCAGCATGTCCGTATACCGCGCACCTTGTCCGGGGTGATGGAGTCTACAGTGTCTGAGGGAGCGACCAATCAGAACAAGAGGATGAAAGAAGTGCAACAAAATGTTACCAATGTATCTAAAAACATGTTAAAAGAAGAGGAGAGGAGATGGGAGACAGAGGTGATCGGTGAGGAGATGGGGGGACAGAGGTGATCGGTGAGGAGATGGGGGACAGAGGTGATCGGTGAGGAGATGGGGGACAGAGGCGATCGGTGAGGAGATGAGGACAGAGGTGATCGGTGAGGAGATGGGGGACAGAGGTGATCGGTGAGGAGATGGGGACAGAGGTGATCGGTGAGGAGATGGGGACAGAGGTGATCGGTGAGGAGATGGGGACAGAGGCGATCGGTGAGGAGATGGGGGACAGAGGCGATCGGTGAGGAGATGGGGGACAGAGGCGATCGGTGAGGAGATGGGGGACAGAGGCGATCGGTGAGGAGATGAGGACAGAGGCGATCGCTGAGGAGATGGGGGACAGAGGCGATGGGTGAGGAGATGGGGGACAGAGGCGATGGGTGAGGAGATGGGGGACAGAGGCGATCGGTGAGGAGATGGGGGACAGAGGTGATCGGTGAGGAGATGGAGGACAGAGGCGATCGGTGAGGAGATGAGGACAGAGGCGATCGGTGAGGAGATGAGGACAGAGGCGATCGGTGAGGAGATGAGGACAGAGGCGATCGGTGAGGAGATGAGGACAGAGGCGATCGGTGAGGAGATGGGGGACAGAGGCGATCGGTGAGGAGATGGGGGACAGAGGTGATCGGTGAGGAGATGAGGACAGAGGTGATCGGTGAGGAGATGGGGGACAGAGGCGATCGGTGAGGAGATGGGGGACAGAGGCGATCGGTGAGGAGATGAGGACAGAGGTGATCGGTGAGGAGATGGGGGACAGAGGTGATCGGTGAGGAGATGGGGGACAGAGGCGATCGGTGAGGAGATGGGGGACAGAGGTGATCGGTGAGGAGATGGGGGACAGAGGCGATCGGTGAGGAGATGGGGGACAGAGGCGATCGGTGAGGAGATGAGGACAGAGGCGATCGCTGAGGAGATGGGGGACAGAGGCCATCGCTGAGGAGATGGGGGACAGAGGCGATCGGTGAGGAGATGAGGACAGAGGCGATGGGTGAGGAGATGGGGGACAGAGGCGATGAGTGAGGAGATGGGGGACAGAGGCGATGGGTGAGGAGATGGGGGACAGAGGTGATCGGTGAGGAGATGGGGGACAGAGGTGATCGGTGAGGAGATGGGGGACAGAGGCGATCGGTGAGGAGATGAGGACAGAGGCGATCGGTGAGGAGATGAGGACAGAGGCGATCGGTGAGGAGACGGGGACAGAGACGATCGGTGAGGACTCACCTCCATCCAGAGCCAGCTTGGATCGCCATTCCACAGGAAGGAACTCCATGTGCTCTGTGGTCAGGTGGGAGAAATGCTTCTCTTCTATTTTCCCTGGCCGTCTCCCTCATCCTGAGACATCAGACATGTATGAGATCAGAATACAGGAGACAGAACAATACACAAGTCAGGGGACAGAGGAGGGATCACTTTCACGCGGGCGGTCAGAGGAGGGATCACTTTCACGCAGGCGGTCGGAGGAGGGATCACTTTCACGCGGGTGGTCAGAGGAGGGATCACTTTCACGCGGGTGGTCAGAGGAGGGATCACTTTCACGCGGGTGGTCAGAGGAGGGATCACTTTCACGCGGGTGGTCAGAGGAGGGATCACTTTCACGCGGGTGGTCAGAGGAGGGATCACTTTCACGCGGGTGGTCAGAGGAGGGATCACTTTCACGCGGGTGGTCAGAGGAGGGATCACTTTCACGCGGGTGGTCAGAGGAGGGATCACTTTCACGCGGGTGGTCAGAGGAGGGATCACTTTCACGCGGGTGGTCAGAGGAGGGATCACTTTCACGCGGGTGGTCAGAGGAGGGATCACTTTCACGCGGGTGGTCAGAGGAGGGATCACTTTCACGCGGGTGGTCAGAGGAGGGATCACTTTCACGCGGGTGGTCAGAGGAGGGATCACTTTCACGCGGGTGGTCAGAGGAGGGATCACTTTCACGCGGGTGGTCAGAGGAGGGATCACTTTCACGCGGGTGGTCAGAGGAGGGATCACTTTCACGCGGGTGGTCAGAGGAGGGATCACTTTCACGCGGGTGGTCAGAGGAGGGATCACTTTCACGCGGGTGGTCAGAGGAGGGATCACTTTCACGCGGGCGGTCAGAGGAGGGATCACTTTCACGCGGGCGGTCAGAGGAGGGTCACTTTCACGCGGGCGGTCGGAGGAGGGTCAC
>JBBGZY010003839.1:0-109113 GCA_037952925.1 Lithobates clamitans | reverse complement strand
CCCCTCCTCACCGTCCCCTCCCCCCTCCTCACCGTCCCCTCTCCTGCCCCCGTCCTCACCGTCCCCTCCCCCCCCTCCTCACCGTCCCCTCTCCTCCCCCTCCTTTCCTCCCCCCTCCTCCTCACCGTCCCCTCTCCCCCCTCCTCCTCACCGTCCCCCCCCCTCCTCACCGTCCCCTCCCCCCTCCTCCTCACCGTCCCCTCCCCCCCCCCCCTCCTCACCGTCCCCTCCTCACCGCCCCCCCTCCTCACCGTCCCCTCTCCTCCCCCTCCTTTCCTCCCCCTCTCCTCCTCCTCACCGTCTCCTCCCTCCCCCCCCCTCACCGTCCCCTGCTCCTCCCCATCATTCCCCTAATAAACCCTGAACCCCCAGATTACCATTTCCTTTTTTCTACTATTCATTGAACAGAGTCCTCCAATATCCTAGTCTGGTCCCCCCTCCCCTCCCCCTCAGTGTCCCTCCTCTAGTCCCTCCCCCTTCAGTCTCCTCCTCTGATCTGTAATGTGGTGACATTTCTCTCTGCAGAGCTCCAGTCTCTAGAATGTTGTGTGGTGCCTCCTCCTGGGATCCGGCCTCTGCCCCGGACTCTGCATTCTTCACTATGAGGTCAGTTCACCATCCCCCCCCACCCCCCCAGACAGATCTACCCCAACGCCCCTCCCACTGGGAGTGACTGGGGTGTGTTATAAGAATTGATCGCTGTAGATGGTGAATGATTCCTGCGACCTCCCCTTCCCATCCTGCGATCTCCCCTTCCCATCCTGCGATCTCCCCGTCCCATCCTGCGACCTCCCCGTCCAATCCTGCGATCTCCCCCGTCCCATCCTGCATCCCCCCCGTCCCATCCTGCGATCTCCCCCCGTCCCATCCTGCGTCCCCCCCGTCCCATCCTGCGATCTCCCCCCGTCCCATCCTGCGATCTCCCCCCGTCCCATCCTGCGATCTCCCCATCCCATCCTGCGAACCCCCCATCCTGCGATCTCCCCGTCCCATCCTGCGATCTCCCCATCCTGCGAACCCCCCCGTCCCATCCTGCGATCTCCCCGTCCCATCCTGCGAACCCCCCCCCATCCCATCCTGCAACCTCCCAGTCCCATCCTGCGAACCCCCCCTTCCCATCCTGTGATCTCCCCGTCCCATCCTGCGAACCCCCCCATCCCATCCTGCGATCTCCCCCATCCCATCCTGCGATCTCCCCATCCTGCGATCTCCCCATCCCATCCTGCGAACCCCCCCCATCCCATCCTGCGATCTCCCCATCCCATCCTGCGAACCCCCCCCCATCCCATCCTGCAACCTCCCAGTCCCATCCTGCGAACCCCCCCTTCCCATCCTGTGATCTCCCCCATCCCATCCTGCGAACCCCCCCCATCCTGCGATCTCCCCGTCCCATCCTGCGAACCCCCCCCATCCCATCCTGCGATCTCCCCCATCCCATCCTGCGATCTCCCCATCCTGCGATCTCCCCATCCCATCCTGCGAACCCCCCCCATCCCATCCTGCGATCCCCCCCCATCCCATCCTGCGATCTCCCCGTCCCATCCTGCGAACCCCCCCATCCTGCGATCTCCCCGTCCCATCCTGCGAACCCCCCCCATCCTGCGAACCCCCCCCATCCTGCGATCTCCCCGTCCCATCCTGCGATCTCCCCGTCCCATCCTGCGATCTCCCCGTCCCATCCTGCGAACCCCCCCATCTCATCCTGCGAACCCCCCCCATCCCATCCTGCGAACCCCCCCCCATCCCATCCTGCGAACCCCCCCCATCCCATCCTGCGATCTCCCAGTCCAATCCTGCGATCTCCCCGTCCCATCCTGCGAACCCCCCCCATCCCATCCTGCGATCTCCCCGTCCAATCCTGCGTCCCCCCCGTCCTATCCTGCGATCTCCCCATCCCATCCTGCGATCTCCCCATCCTGCGAACCCCCCCCATCCCATCCTGCGATCTCCCCATCCCATCCTGCGATCTCCCCGTCCCATCCTGCGAACCCCCCCCGTCCCATCCTGCGATCTCCCCCCGTCCCATCCTGCGATCTCCCCATCCCATCCTGCGAACCCCCCCATCCTGCGATCTCCCCGTCCCATCCTGCGAACCCCCCCCCATCCCATCCTGCAACCTCCCAGTCCCATCCTGCGAACCCCCCCTTCCCATCCTGTGATCTCCCCGTCCCATCCTGCGAACCCCCCCCATCCTGCGATCTCCCCGTCCCATCCTGCGAACCCCCCCATCCCATCCTGCGATCTCCCCCATCCCATCCTGCGATCTCCCCATCCTGCGATCTCCCCATCCCATCCTGCGAACGCCCCCCATCCCATCCTGCGATCTCCCCATCCCATCCTGCGAACCCCCCCCCATCCCATCCTGCAACCTCCCAGTCCCATCCTGCGAACCCCCCCTTCCCATCCTGTGATCTCCCCGTCCCATCCTGCGAACCCCCCCCATCCTGCGATCTCCCCGTCCCATCCTGCGAACCCCCCCCATCCCATCCTGCGATCTCCCCCATCCCATCCTGCGATCTCCCCATCCTGCGATCTCCCCATCCCATCCTGCGAACCCCCCCCATCCCATCCTGCGATCTCCCCGTCCCATCCTGCGAACCCCCCCATCCTGCGATCTCCCCGTCCCATCCTGCGAACCCCCCCCATCCTGCGAACCCCCCCCATCCTGCGATCTCCCCGTCCCATCCTGCGATCTCCCCGTCCCATCCTGCGAACCCCCCCCATCTCATCCTGCGAACCCCCCCCATCCCATCCTGCGAACCCCCCCCCATCCCATCCTGCGAACCCCCCCCATCCCATCCTGCGATCTCCCAGTCCAATCCTGCGATCTCCCCGTCCCATCCTGCGAACCCCCCCATCCCATCCTGCGACCCCCCCATCCCATCCTGCGATCTCCCCGTCCAATCCTGCGTCCCCCCCGTCCCATCCTGCGATCTCCCCCCGTCCCATCCTGCGATCTCCCCATCCTGCGATCTCCCCATCCCATCCTGCGAACCCCCCCCCATCCCATCCTGCGATCTCCCCATCCCATCCTGCGATCTCCCCGTCCCATCCTGCGAACCCCCCCCGTCCCATCCTGCGATCTCCCCCCGTCCCATCCTGCGATCTCCCCATCCCATCCTGCGAACCCCCCCCATCCTGCGATCTCCCCGTCCCATCCTGCGAACCCCCCCCCATCCCATCCTGCAACCTCCCAGTCCCATCCTGCGAACCCCCCCTTCCCATCCTGTGATCTCCCCGTCCCATCCTGCGAACCCCCCCATCCTGCGATCTCCCCGTCCCATCCTGCGAACCCCCCCATCCCATCCTGCGATCTCCCCCATCCCATCCTGCGATCTCCCCATCCTGCGATCTCCCCATCCCATCCTGCGAACGCCCCCCATCCCATCCTGCGATCTCCCCATCCCATCCTGCGAACCCCCCCCCATCCCATCCTGCAACCTCCCAGTCCCATCCTGCGAACCCCCCCTTCCCATCCTGTGATCTCCCCGTCCCATCCTGCGAACCCCCCCCATCCTGCGATCTCCCCGTCCCATCCTGCGAACCCCCCCCATCCCATCCTGCGATCTCCCCCATCCCATCCTGCGATCTCCCCATCCTGCGATCTCCCCATCCCATCCTGCGAACCCCCCCCATCCCATCCTGCGATCTCCCCGTCCCATCCTGCGATCTCCCCGTCCCATCCTGCGAACCCCCCCCATCCCATCCTGCGATCTCCCCGTCCCATCCTGCGAACCCCCCCCATCCCATCCTGCGATCTCCCCGTCCCATCCTGCGAACCCCCCCCATCCCATCCTGCGAACCCCCCCCATCCTGCGATCTCCCCGTCCCATCCTGCGATCTCCCCGTCCCATCCTGCGATCTCCCCGTCCCATCCTGCGATCTCCCCGTCCCATCCTGCGATCTCCCCGTCCCATCCTGCGAACCCCCCCATCCCATCCTGCGAACCCCCCCATCTCATCCTGCGAACCCCCCCCATCCCATCCTGCGAACCCCCCCCCATCCCATCCTGCGAACCCCCCCATCCCATCCTGCGATCTCCCAGTCCAATCCTGCGATCTCCCCGTCCCATCCTGCGAACCCCCCCCATCCCATCCTGCGACCCCCCCATCCCATCCTGCGATCTCCCCGTCCAATCCTGCGATCTCCCCGTCCCATCCTGCGAACCCCCCCGTCCCATCCTGCGATCTCCCCATCCCATCCTGCGAACCCCCCCCATCCCATCCTGCAAACTCCCAGTCCCATCCTGCGAACCCCCCCTTCCCATCCTGCGATCTCCCCCATCCCATCCTGCGTCCCCCCCGTCCCATCCTGCGATCTCCCCGTCCCATCCTGCGATCTCCCCATCCCATCCTGCGAACCCCCCCCATCCCATCCTGCGATCTCCCCGTCCAATCCTGCGATCTCCCCGTCCAATCCTGCGATCTCCCCGTCCCATCCTGCGAACCCCCCCCATCCCATCCTGCGATCTCCCCGTCCAATCCTGCGATCTCCCCATCCCATCCTGCGATCTCCCAGTCCAATCCTGCGATCTCCCCGTCCCATCCTGCGAACCCCCCCATCCCATCCTGCGTCCCCCCCGTCCCATCCTGCGATCTCCCCCCGTCCCATCCTGCGATCTCCCCATCCCATCCTGCGAACCCCCCCCCATCCCATCCTGCCATCTCCCCCCATCCCATCCTGCGAACCCCCCCCATCCCATCCTGCGATCTCCCCCATCCCATCCTGCGATCTCCCCATCCTGCGATCTCCCCATCCCATCCTGCGAACCCCCCCCATCCCATCCTGCGATCTCCCCGTCCCATCCTGCGAACCCCCCCGTCCCATCCTGCGATCTCCCCGTCCCATCCTGCGATCTCTCCATCCTGCGATCTCCCCATCCCATCCTGCGATCTCCCCGTCCCATCCTGCGATCTCCCCGTCCCATCCTGCGATCTCCCCGTCCCATCCTGCGATCTCTCCATCCTGCGATCTCCCCATCCCATCCTGCGATCTCCCCATCCCATCCTGCGAACCCCCCCCATCCCATCCTGCGATCTCCCCGTCCCATCCTGCGATCTCCCCGTCCCATCCTGCGAACCCCCCCCATCCTGCGATCTCCCCGTCCCATCCTGCGATCTCCCCATCCCATCCTGCGAACCCCCCCGTCCCATCCTGCGATCTCCCCGTCCCATCCTGCGATCTCCCCGTCCCATCCTGCGATCTCCCCGTCCCATCCTGCGAACCCCCCCATCCTGCGATCTCCCCATCCCATCCTGCGAACCCCCCCCCATCCCATCCTGCAACCTCCCAGTCCCATCCTGCGAACCCCCCCCATCCCATCCTGCGTCCCCCCCGTCCCATCCTGCGATCTCCCCCCGTCCCATCCTGCGATCTCCCCATCCCATCCTGCGAACCCCCCCCATCCCATCCTGCCATCTCCCCCCATCCCATCCTGCGAACCCCCCCCATCCCATCCTGCGATCTCCCCCATCCCATCCTGCGATCTCCCCATCCTGCGATCTCCCCATCCCATCCTGCGAACCCCCCCCATCCCATCCTGCGATCTCCCCGTCCCATCCTGCGAACCCCCCCGTCCCATCCTGCGATCTCCCCCCGTCCCATCCTGCGATCTCCCCGTCCCATCCTGCGATCTCCCCGTCCCATCCTGCGATCTCTCCATCCTGCGATCTCCCCATCCCATCCTGCGAACCCCCCCCATCCCATCCTGCGATCTCCCCATCCCATCCTGCGAACCCCCCCCATCCCATCCTGCGATCTCCCCGTCCCATCCTGCGATCTCCCCGTCCCATCCTGCGAACCCCCCCCATCCTGCGATCTCCCCGTCCCATCCTGCGAACCCCCCATCCCATCCTGCGAACCCCCCCCATCCTGCGATCTCCCCGTCCCATCCTGCGATCTCCCCGTCCCATCCTGCGAACCCCCCCATCCCATCCTGCGAACCCCCCCTCATCTCATCCTGCGAACCCCCCCCATCCCATCCTGCGAACCCCCCCCCATCCCATCCTGCGAACCCCCCCCATCCCATCCTGCGATCTCCCAGTCCAATCCTGCGATCTCCCCGTCCCATCCTGCGAACCCCCCCCATCCCATCCTGCGACCCCCCCATCCCATCCTGCGATCTCCCCGTCCCATCCTGCGATCTCCCCGTCCCATCCTGCGATCTCCCCCCGTCCCATCCTGCGATCTCCCCGTCCAATCCTGCGATCTCCCCATCCCATCCTGCGATCTCCCAGTCCAATCCTGCGATCTCCCCATCCCATCCTGCGAAACCCCCCCCATCCCATCCTGCAACCTCCCAGTCCCATCCTGCGAACCCCCCCTTCCCATCCTGCGATCTCCCCCATCCCATCCTGCGATCTCCCCGTCCCATCCTGCGAACCCCCCCCATCCCATCCTGCGTCCCCCCCGTCCCATCCTGCGATCTCCCCCCGTCCCATCCTGCGATCTCCCCATCCCATCCTGCGAACCCCCCCCATCCCATCCTGCGATCTCCCCGTCCCATCCTGCGAACCCCCCCCGTCCCATCCTGCGATCTCCCCCCGTCCCATCCTGCGATCTCCCCCCGTCCCATCCTGCGATCTCCCCCCGTCCCATCCTGCGATCTCCCCATCCCATCCTGCGAACCCCCCCCATCCCATCCTGCAACCTCCCAGTCCCATCCTGCGAACCCCCCCTTCCCATCCTGCGATCTCCCCGTCCCATCCTGCGAACCCCCCCCATCCCATCCTGCGATCTCCCCGTCCCATCCTGCGAACCCCCCCCGTCCCATCCTGCGATCTCCCCGTCCCATCCTGCGAACCCCCCCCATCCCATCCTGCGTCCCCCCGTCCCATCCTGCGATCTCCCCCCGTCCCATCCTGCGATCTCCCCATCCCATCCTGCGAACCCCCCCCATCCCATCCTGCGATCTCCCCCATCCCATCCTGCGATCTCCCCATCCTGCGATCTCCCCATCCCATCCTGCGATCTCCCCATCCTGCGATCTCCCCATCCCATCCTGCGAACCCCCCCCATCCCATCCTGCGATCTCCCCGTCCCATCCTGCGAACCCCCCCCGTCCCATCCTGCGATCTCCCCCATCCCATCCTGCGATCTCCCCATCCTGCGATCTCCCCATCCCATCCTGCGAACCCCCCCCATCCCATCCTGCGATCTCCCCGTCCCATCCTGCGATCTCCCCCCGTCCCATCCTGCGATCTCCCCCCGTCCCATCCTGCGATCTCCCTGTCCCATCCTGCGATCTCCCCGTCCCATCCTGCGAACCCCCCCATCCTGCGATCTCCCCATCCCATCCTGCGAACCCCCCCATCCTGCGAACCCCCCCCATCCCATCCTGCGAACCCCCCCATCCTGCGATCTCCCCATCCCATCCTGCGATCCCCCCCCCATCCCATCCTGCGAACCCCCCCCCATCCCATCCTGCGACCTCCCAGTCCCATCCTGCGAACCCCCCCTTCCCATCCTGCGAACCCCCCCATTCCATCCTGTGATCTCCCCGTCCCATCCTGCGATCTCCCCGTCCCATCCTGCGAACCCCCCCCATCCTGCGATCTCCCCGTCCCATCCTGCGACCTCCTAGTCCCATCCTGTGATCTCCCCGTCCCATCCTGCGATCTCCCCGTCCCATCCTGCGATCCCCCCGTCCCATCCTGCGATCTCCCCATCCCATCCTGCGAACCCCCCCCATCCCATCCTGCGATCTCCCCCATCCCATCCTGCGATCTCCCCATCCTGCGATCTCCCCATCCCATCCTGCGAACCCCCCCCATCCCATCCTGCGATCTCCCCCATCCCATCCTGCGATCTCCCCATCCTGCGATCTCCCCATCCCATCCTGCGAACCCCCCCCATCCCATCCTGCGATCTCCCCGTCCCATCCTGCGAACCCCCCCCGTCCCATCCTGCGATCTCCCCCATCCCATCCTGCGATCTCCCCATCCTGCGATCTCCCCATCCCATCCTGCGAACCCCCCCCATCCCATCCTGCGATCTCCCCGTCCCATCCTGCGAACCCCCCGTCCCATCCTGCGATCTCCCCCCGTCCCATCCTGCGATCTCCCCGTCCCATCCTGCGATCTCCCCGTCCCATCCTGCGATCTCCCCGTCCCATCCTGCGAACCCCCCCATCCTGCGATCTCCCCATCCCATCCTGCGAACCCCCCCATCCTGCGATCTCCCCATCCCATCCTGCGAACCCCCCCCCATCCCATCCTGCGATCTCCCCATCCCATCCTGCGATCCCCCCCCCATCCCATCCTGCGAACCCCCCCCCCATCCCATCCTGCGACCTCCCAGTCCCATCCTGCGAACCCCCCCTTCCCATCCTGCGAACCCCCCCATTCCATCCTGTGATCTCCCCGTCCCATCCTGCGATCTCCCCGTCCCATCCTGCGAACCCCCCCCATCCTGCGATCTCCCCGTCCCATCCTGCGACCTCCTAGTCCCATCCTGCGATCTCCCCGTCCCATCCTGCGATCTCCCCGTCCCATCCTGCGACCTCCCAGTCCCATCCTGCGATCTCCCCGTCCCATCCTGCGAACCCCCCCCATCCTGCGATCTCCCCGTCCCATCCTGCGACCTCCCAGTCCCATCCTGCCATCTCCCCGTCCCATCCTGCGAACCCCCCCCATCCTGCGATCTCCCCGTCCCATCCTGCGACCTCCCAGTCCCATCCTGCCATCTCCCCGTCCCATCCTGCGATCTCCCCATCCCATCCTGCGAACCCCCCCCATCCTGCGATCTCCCCGTCCCATCCTGAGATCTCCCCGTCCCATCCTGCGATCCCCCCCATCCCATCCTGCGAACCCCCCCCCATCCCATCCTGCGAACCCCCCCCATCCCATCCTGCGAACCCCCCCCATCCCATCCTGCAACCTCCCAGTCCCATCCTGCGAACCCCCCCTTCCCATCCTGCGAACCCCCCCTTCCCATCCTGCGATCTCCCCCATCCCATCCTGCCATCTCCCCATCCCATCCTGCAACCTCCCAGTCCCATCCTGCGAACCCCCCCATCCCATCCTGCGATCTCCCCGTCCCATCCTGCGATCTCCCCCATCCCATCCTGCGATCTCCCCCATCCCATCCTGCGAACCCCCCCCCATCCCCATCCTGCGACCTCCCAGTCCCATCCTGCGAACCCCCCCTTCCCATCCTGCGAACCCCCCCATTCCATCCTGTGATCTCCCCGTCCCATCCTGCGATCTCCCCGTCCCATCCTGCGAACCCCCCCCATCCTGCGATCTCCCCGTCCCATCCTGCGACCTCCTAGTCCCATCCTGCGATCTCCCCGTCCCATCCTGCGATCTCCCCGTCCCATCCTGCGATCTCCCCGTCCCATCCTGCGACCTCCCAGTCCCATCCTGCGATCTCCCCGTCCCATCCTGCGAACCCCCCCCATCCTGCGATCTCCCCGTCCCATCCTGCGACCTCCCAGTCCCATCCTGCCATCTCCCCGTCCCATCCTGCGATCTCCCCGTCCCATCCTGCGACCTCCCAGTCCCATCCTGCGATCCCCCCGTCCCATCCTGCGACCTCCCAGTCCCATCCTGCCATCTCCCCGTCCCATCCTGCGATCTCCCCGTCCCATCCTGCGACCTCCCAGTCCCATCCTGCGATCTCCCCGTCCCATCCTGCGAACCCCCCCCATCCTGCGATCTCCCCGTCCCATCCTGCGACCTCCCAGTCCCATCCTGCCATCTCCCCGTCCCATCCTGCGATCTCCCCATCCCATCCTGCGAACCCCCCCCATCCTGCGATCTCCCCGTCCCATCCTGCGATCCCCCCCATCCCATCCTGCGAACCCCCCCCCATCCCATCCTGGGAACCCCCCCCATCCCATCCTGCGAACCCCCCCCCATCCCATCCTGCGAACCCCCCCCATCCCATCCTGCAACCTCCCAGTCCCATCCTGCGAACCCCCCCTTCCCATCCTGCGAACCCCCCCTTCCCATCCTGCGATCTCCCCCATCCCATCCTGCCATCTCCCCATCCCATCCTGCAACCTCCCAGTCCCATCCTGCGAACCCCCCCATCCCATCCTGCGATCTCCCCATCCCATCCTGCGATCTCCCCCATCCCATCCTGCGATCTCCCCCATCCCATCCTGCGAACCCCCCATCCCATCCTGCCATCTCCCCGTCCCATCCTGTGATCTCCCCGTCCCATCCTGCGATCTCCCCGTCCCATCCTGCGATCTCCCCGTCCCGTCCTGCGAACCCCCCCCATCCCATCCTGCCATCTCCCCGTCCCATCCTGCGATCTCCCCCATCCCATCCTGCGAACCCCCCCCATCCCATCCTGCAACCTCCCAGTCCCATCCTGCGAACCCCCCCTTCCCATCCTGCGAACCCCCCCTTCCCATCCTGCGAACCCCCCCATCCCATCCTGCGATCTCCCCGTCCCATCCTGCGATCTCCCCGTCCCATCCTGCGATCTCCCCGTCCAATCCTGCGATCTCCCCGTCCCATCCTGCAAACCCCCCCCGTCCCATCCTGCAAACCCGTCCCATCCTGCAAACCCCCCCCATCCTGCGATCTCCCCATCCCATCCTGCGAACCCCCCCATCCTGCGATCTCCCCGTCCCATCCTGCAAACCCCCCCCGTCCCATCCTGCGATCTCCCCCCATCCCATCCTGCGAACCCCCCCCATCCTGCGATCTCCCCATCCCATCCTGCGAACCCCCCCCATCCCATCCTGCAACCTCCCAGTCCCATCCTGCGAACCCCCCCTTCCCATCCTGCGAACCCCCCCATCCCATCCTGCGAACCCCCCCATCCCATCCTGCGAACCCCCCCCATCCCATCCTGCGAACCCCCCCATCCCATCCTGCAAACCCCCCCCATCCCATCCTGCCATCTCCCCCCATCCCATCCTGCGAACCCCCCCCATCCCATCCTGCGAACCCCCCCCATCCCATCCTGCAACCCCCCCATCCCATCCTGCCATCTCCCCCATCCCATCCTGCGAACCCCCCCCCATCCCATCCTGCGTCCCCCCCGTCCCATCCTGCGATCTCCCCGTCCTATCCTGCGAACCCCCCCCCATCCTCATCCTGCGTCCCCCCGTCCCATCCTGCGATCTCCCCGTCCCATCCTGCGAACCCCCCCCCCATCCTGCCGATCTCCCCATCCCATCCTGCGAACCCCCCCCCATCCTGCGATCTCCCCATCCCATCCTGCGAACCCCCCCCCATCCTGCGATCTCCCCATCCCATCCTGCGAACCCCCCCAGTCCCATCCTGCGAACCCCCCCTTCCCATCCTGCGAACCCCCCCTTCCCATCCTGCGAACCCCCCCGTCCCATCCTGCGTCCCCCCCGTCCCATCCTGCGATCTCCCCATCCCATCCTGCAACCTCCCAGTCCCATCCTGCGAACCCCCCTTCCCATCCTGCGAACCCCCCCTTCCCATCCTGCGAACCCCCCCTTCCCATCCTGCGAACCCCCCATCCCATCCTGCCATCTCCCCCATCCCATCCTGCGAACCCCCCCCCCATCCCATCCTGCGAACCCCCCCCATCCCATCCTGCGAACCCCCCCCATCCCATCCTGCGACCTCCCCGTCCCATCCTGCGATCTCCCCGTCCCATCCTGCGAACCCCCCCCCATCCCATCCTGCCATCTCCCCGTCCCATCCTGCGATCTCCCCCATCCCATCCTGCGAACCCCCCCATCCTGCCATCTCCCCATCCCGTCCTGCGAACCCCCCCCATCCCATCCTGCCATCTCCCCGTCCCATCCTGCGATCTCCCCCATCCCATCCTGCGAACCCCCCCCATCCTGCGATCTCCCCATCCCATCCTGCGAACCCCCCCCATCCCATCCTGCGAACCCCCCCCCATCCCATCCTGCGAACCCCCCCCATCCCATCCTGCGACCTCCCCGTCCCATCCTGCGATCTCCCCGTCCCATCCTGCGAACCCCCCCCCATCCCATCCTGCCATCTCCCCGTCCCATCCTGCGATCTCCCCCATCCCATCCTGCGAACCCCCCCATCCTGCCATCTCCCCATCCCGTCCTGCGAACCCCCCCCATCCCATCCTGCCATCTCCCCGTCCCATCCTGCGATCTCCCCCATCCCATCCTGCGAACCCCCCCCATCCTGCGATCTCCCCATCCCATCCTGCGAACCCCCCCCATCCCATCCTGCCATCTCCCCGTCCCATCCTGCGATCTCCCCCATCCCATCCTGCGAACCCCCCCCATCCTGCGATCTCCCCATCCCGTCCTGCGAACCCCCCCCCATCCCATCCTGCCATCTCCCCGTCCCATCCTGCGATCTCCCCCATCCCATCCTGCGAACCCCCCCCATCCTGCGATCTCCCCATCCCATCCTGCGAACCCCCCCCATCCCATCCTGCAACCTCCCAGTCCCATCCTGCGAACCCCCCCTTCCCATCCTGCGAACCCCCCCATCCCATCCTGCGATCTCCCCGTCCAATCCTGCGATCTCCCCGTCCCATCCTGCAAACCCGTCCCATCCTGCAAACCCCCCCCATCCTGCAAACCCCCCCCATCCTGCGATCTCCCCATCCCATCCTGCGAACCCCCCCCATCCTGCGATCTCCCCGTCCCATCCTGCAAACCCCCCCCGTCCCATCCTGCAAACCCCCCCCGTCCCATCCTGCGAACCCCCCCATCCTGCGATCTCCCCATCCCATCCTGCGAACCCCCCCCATCCCATCCTGCAACCTCCCAGTCCCATCCTGCGAACCCCCCCATCCCATCCTGCGAACCCCCCCCATCCCATCCTGCGAACCCCCCCTTCCCATCCTGCGAACCCCCCCCATCCCATCCTGCGAACCCCCCCATCCCATCCTGCGAACCCCCCCCATCCCATCCTGCAAACCCCCCCCATCCTGCGATCTCCCCGTCCCATCCTGCGAACCCCCCCCATCCCATCCTGCGAACCCCCCCCATCCCATCCTGCAACCTCCCAGTCCCATCCTGCGAACCCCCCCTTCCCATCCTGCGAACCCCCCCTTCCCATCCTGCGAACCCCCCCGTCCCATCCTGCGTCCCCCCCGTCCCATCCTGCGATCTCCCCATCCCATCCTGCAACCTCCCAGTCCCATCCTGCGAACCCCCCCTTCCCATCCTGCGAACCCCCCCTTCCCATCCTGCGAACCCCCCCTTCCCATCCTGCGAACCCCCCATCCCATCCTGCCATCTCCCCCATCCCATCCTGCGAACCCCCCCCCCATCCCATCCTGCGAACCCCCCCCCATCCCATCCTGCGACCTCCCCGTCCCATCCTGCGATCTCCCCGTCCCATCCTGCGAACCCCCCCCATCCCATCCTGCGAACCCCCCCCATCCCATCCTGCGATCTCCCCGTCCCATCCTGCGATTCCCCCATCCCATCCTGCGAACCCCCCCATCCTGCCATCTCCCCATCCCATCCTGCGATCTCCCCCATCCCATCCTGCGAACCCCCCCATCCTGCCATCTCCCCGTCCCATCCTGCGATCTCCCCCATCCCATCCTGCGAACCCCCCCATCCTGCCATCTCCCCGTCCCATCCTGCCATCTCCCCATCCCGTCCTGCGAACCCCCCCCATCCCATCCTGCCATCTCCCCGTCCCATCCTGCGATCTCCCCCATCCCATCCTGCGAACCCCCCCCATCCTGCGATCTCCCCATCCCATCCTGCGAACCCCCCCCATCCCATCCTGCAACCTCCCAGTCCCATCCTGCGAACCCCCCCTTCCCATCCTGCGAACCCCCCCATCCCATCCTGCGATCTCCCCGTCCCATCCTGCGATCTCCCCGTCCCATCCTGCGATCTCCCCGTCCCATCCTGCGATCTCCCCGTCCAATCCTGCGATCTCCCCGTCCCATCCTGCAAACCCGTCCCATCCTGCAAACCCCCCCCATCCTGCGATCTCCCCATCCCATCCTGCAAACCCCCCCCATCCTGCGATCTCCCCATCCCATCCTGCGAACCCCCCCATCCTGCGATCTCCCCGTCCCATCCTGCAAACCCCCCCCGTCCCATCCTGCAAACCCCCCCCGTCCCATCCTGCGAACCCCCCCATCCTGCGATCTCCCCATCCCATCCTGCGAACCCCCCCCATCCCATCCTGCAACCTCCCAGTCCCATCCTGCGAACCCCCCCTTCCCATCCTGCGAACCCCCCCATCCCATCCTGCGAACCCCCCCATCCCATCCTGCGAACCCCCCCCATCCCATCCTGCGAACCCCCCCCATCCCATCCTGCAAACCCCCCCCATCCCATCCTGCCATCTCCCCCCATCCCATCCTGCGAACCCCCCCCATCCCATCCTGCGTCCCCCCCGTCCCATCCTGCGATCTCCCCGTCCCATCCTGCGAACCCCCCCCCATCCCATCCTGCGTCCCCCCCGTCCCATCCTGCGATCTCCCCATCCCATCCTGCGAACCCCCCCCATCCTGCGATCTCCCCATCCCATCCTGCGAACCCCCCCCAGTCCCATCCTGCGAACCCCCCCTTCCCATCCTGCGAACCCCCCCTTCCCATCCTGCGAACCCCCCCGTCCCATCCTGCGTCCCCCCCGTCCCATCCTGCGATCTCCCCATCCCATCCTGCAACCTCCCAGTCCCATCCTGCGAACCCCCCCTTCCCATCCTGCGAACCCCCCCTTCCCATCCTGCGAACCCCCCCTTCCCATCCTGCGAACCCCCCATCCCATCCTGCCATCTCCCCCATCCCATCCTGCGAACCCCCCCCCCATCCCATCCTGCGAACCCCCCATCCCATCCTGCCATCTCCCCCATCCCATCCTGCGAACCCCCCCCCCATCCCATCCTGCGATCTCCCCGTCCTATCCTGCGACCTCCCAGTCCCATCCTGCGACCTCCCCGTCCCATCCTGCGATCTCCCCGTCCCATCCTGCGATCTCCCCGTCCCATCCTGCGATCTCCCCGTCCAATCCTGCGATCTCCCCGTCCCATCCTGCAAACCCGTCCCATCCTGCAAACCCCCCCCATCCTGCGATCTCCCCATCCCATCCTGCGAACCCCCCCATCCTGCGATCTCCCCGTCCCATCCTGCAAACCCCCCCCGTCCCATCCTGCAAACCCCCCCCGTCCCATCCTGCGAACCCCCCCATCCTGCGATCTCCCCATCCCATCCTGCAACCTCCCAGTCCCATCCTGCGAACCCCCCCTTCCCATCCTGCGAACCCCCCCATCCCATCCTGCGAACCCCCCCATCCCATCCTGCGAACCCCCCCCATCCCATCCTGCGAACCCCCCCCATCCCATCCTGCAAACCCCCCCCATCCCATCCTGCCATCTCCCCCCATCCCATCCTGCGAACCCCCCCCATCCCATCCTGCGTCCCCCCCGTCCCATCCTGCGATCTCCCCGTCCCATCCTGCGAACCCCCCCCCATCCCATCCTGCGTCCCCCCCGTCCCATCCTGCGATCTCCCCATCCCATCCTGCGAACCCCCCCCATCCTGCGATCTCCCCATCCCATCCTGCGAACCCCCCCCAGTCCCATCCTGCGAACCCCCCCTTCCCATCCTGCGAACCCCCCCTTCCCATCCTGCGAACCCCCCCGTCCCATCCTGCGTCCCCCCCGTCCCATCCTGCGATCTCCCCATCCCATCCTGCAACCTCCCAGTCCCATCCTGCGAACCCCCCCTTCCCATCCTGCGAACCCCCCCTTCCCATCCTGCGAACCCCCCATCCCATCCTACCATCTCCCCCATCCCATCCTGCGAACCCCCCCCCCATCCCATCCTGCGAACCCCCCCCATCCCATCCTGCGATCTCCCCGTCCTATCCTGCGACCTCCCAGTCCCATCCTGCGACCTCCCCGTCCCATCCTGCGATCTCCCCGTCCCATCCTGCGATCTCCCCGTCCCATCCTGCGATCTCCCCGTCCCATCCTGCGATCTCCCCGTCCCATCCTGCGACCCCCCCCCCGTCCAATCCTGCGACCCCCCCGTCCAATCCTGCGATCTCCCCGTCCCATCCTGCGATCTCCCCGTCCAATCCTGCGATCTCCCCGTCCCATCCTGCAAACCCCCCCCATCCTGCGATCTCCCCATCCCATCCTGCGAACCCCCCCATCCTGCGATCTCCCCGTCCCATCCTGCAAACCCCCCCCGTCCCATCCTGCAAACCCCCCCCGCCCCATCCTGCGAACCCCCCCATCCTGCGATCTCCCCATCCCATCCTGCGAACCCCCCCCATCCCATCCTGCGATCTCCCCGTCCCATCCTGCGAACCCCCCCGTCCCATCCTGCGATCTCCCCCCGTCCCATCCTGCGATCTCCCCGTCCCATCCTGCGATCTCCCCGTCCCATCCTGCGATCTCTCCATCCTGCGATCTCCCCATCCCATCCTGCGAACCCCCCCCATCCCATCCTGCGATCTCCCCGTCCCATCCTGCGATCTCCCCGTCCCATCCTGCGAACCCCCCCCATCCTGCGATCTCCCCGTCCCATCCTGCGAACCCCCCCATCCCATCCTGCGAACCCCCCCCATCCTGCGATCTCCCCGTCCCATCCTGCGATCTCCCCATCCCATCCTGCGAACCCCCCCTCATCTCATCCTGCGAACCCCCCCCATCCCATCCTGCGAACCCCCCCCATCCCATCCTGCGAACCCCCCCCATCCCATCCTGCGATCTCCCAGTCCAATCCTGCGATCTCCCCGTCCCATCCTGCGAACCCCCCCCATCCCATCCTGCGACCCCCCCATCCCATCCTGCGATCTCCCCGTCCCATCCTGCGATCTCCCCGTCCCATCCTGCGATCTCCCCGTCCCATCCTGCGAACCCCCCCCATCCCATCCTGCGATCTCCCCGTCCAATCCTGCGATCTCCCCATCCCATCCTGCGATCTCCCAGTCCAATCCTGCGATCTCCCCGTCCCATCCTGCGAACCCCCCCCATCCCACCCTGCGAACCCCCCCGTCCCATCCTGCGATCTCCCCATCCCATCCTGCGAAACCCCCCCCATCCCATCCTGCAACCTCCCAGTCCCATCCTGCGAACCCCCCCTTCCCATCCTGCGATCTCCCCCATCCCATCCTGCGATCTCCCCGTCCCATCCTGCGAACCCCCCCCATCCCATCCTGCGTCCCCCCCGTCCCATCCTGCGATCTCCCCCCGTCCCATCCTGCGATCTCCCCATCCCATCCTGCGAACCCCCCCCATCCCATCCTGCGATCTCCCCGTCCCATCCTGCGAACCCCCCCCCGTCCCATCCTGCGATCTCCCCCCGTCCCATCCTGCGATCTCCCCCCGTCCCATCCTGCGATCTCCCCCCGTCCCATCCTGCGATCTCCCCCCGTCCCATCCTGCGATCTCCCCATCCCATCCTGCGAACCCCCCCCATCCCATCCTGCAACCTCCCAGTCCCATCCTGCGAACCCCCCCTTCCCATCCTGCGATCTCCCCGTCCCATCCTGCGAACCCCCCCCATCCCATCCTGCGATCTCCCCGTCCCATCCTGCGAACCCCCCCCGTCCCATCCTGCGATCTCCCCCCGTCCCATCCTGCGATCTCCCCCCGTCCCATCCTGCGATCTCCCCCCGTCCCATCCTGCGATCTCCCCATCCCATCCTGCGAACCCCCCCCCATCCCATCCTGCAACCTCCCAGTCCCATCCTGCGAACCCCCCCTTCCCATCCTGCGATCTCCCCGTCCCATCCTGCGAACCCCCCCCATCCCATCCTGCGTCCCCCCGTCCCATCCTGCGATCTCCCCCCGTCCCATCCTGCGATCTCCCCATCCCATCCTGCGAACCCCCACCCATCCCATCCTGCGATCTCCCCCATCCCATCCTGCGATCTCCCCATCCTGCGATCTCCCCATCCCATCCTGCGATCTCCCCATCCTGCGATCTCCCCATCCCATCCTGCGAACCCCCCCCATCCCATCCTGCGATCTCCCCGTCCCATCCTGCGAACCCCCCCCGTCCCATCCTGCGATCTCCCCCATCCCATCCTGCGATCTCCCCATCCTGCGATCTCCCTATCCCATCCTGCGAACCCCCCCCATCCCATCCTGCGATCTCCCCGTCCCATCCTGCGAACCCCCCCGTCCCATCCTGCGATCTCCCCCCGTCCCATCCTGCGATCTCCCCCCGTCCCATCCTGCGATCTCCCTGTCCCATCCTGCGATCTCCCCGTCCCATCCTGCGAACCCCCCCATCCTGCGATCTCCCCATCCCATCCTGCGAACCCCCCCATCCTGCGAACCCCCCCCATCCCATCCTGCGAACCCCCCCATCCTGCGATCTCCCCATCCCATCCTGCGATCCCCCCCCCATCCCATCCTGCGAACCCCCCCCCATCCCATCCTGCGACCTCCCAGTCCCATCCTGCGAACCCCCCCTTCCCATCCTGCGAACCCCCCCATTCCATCCTGTGATCTCCCCGTCCCATCCTGCGATCTCCCCGTCCCATCCTGCGAACCCCCCCCATCCTGCGATCTCCCCGTCCCATCCTGCGACCTCCTAGTCCCATCCTGCGATCTCCCCGTCCCATCCTGTGATCTCCCCGTCCCATCCTGCGATCTCCCCGTCCCATCCTGCGATCCCCCCGTCCCATCCTGCGATCTCCCCATCCCATCCTGCGAACCCCCTCCCATCCCATCCTGCGATCTCCCCCATCCCATCCTGCGATCTCCCCATCCTGCGATCTCCCCATCCCATCCTGCGAACCCCCCCCATCCCATCCTGCGATCTCCCCCATCCCATCCTGCGATCTCCCCATCCTGCGATCTCCCCATCCCATCCTGCGAACCCCCCCCATCCCATCCTGCGATCTCCCCGTCCCATCCTGCGAACCCCCCCCGTCCCATCCTGCGATCTCCCCCATCCCATCCTGCGATCTCCCCATCCTGCGATCTCCCCATCCCATCCTGCGAACCCCCCCCATCCCATCCTGCGATCTCCCCGTCCCATCCTGCGAACCCCCCCGTCCCATCCTGCGATCTCCCCCCGTCCCATCCTGCGATCTCCCCGTCCCATCCTGCGATCTCCCCGTCCCATCCTGCGATCTCCCCGTCCCATCCTGCGAACCCCCCCATCCTGCGATCTCCCCATCCCATCCTGCGAACCCCCCCATCCTGCGATCTCCCCATCCCATCCTGCGAACCCCCCCCCATCCCATCCTGCGATCTCCCCATCCCATCCTGCGATCCCCCCCCCATCCCATCCTGCGAACCCCCCCCCATCCCATCCTGCGACCTCCCAGTCCCATCCTGCGAACCCCCCCTTCCCATCCTGCGAACCCCCCCATTCCATCCTGTGATCTCCCCGTCCCATCCTGCGATCTCCCCGTCCCATCCTGCGAACCCCCCCCATCCTGCGATCTCCCCGTCCCATCCTGCGACCTCCTAGTCCCATCCTGCGATCTCCCCGTCCCATCCTGCGATCTCCCCGTCCCATCCTGCGACCTCCCAGTCCCATCCTGCGATCTCCCCGTCCCATCCTGCGAACCCCCCCCATCCTGCGATCTCCCCGTCCCATCCTGCGACCTCCCAGTCCCATCCTGCCATCTCCCCGTCCCATCCTGCGAACCCCCCCCATCCTGCGATCTCCCCGTCCCATCCTGCGACCTCCCAGTCCCATCCTGCCATCTCCCCGTCCCATCCTGCGATCTCCCCATCCCATCCTGCGAACCCCCCCCATCCTGCGATCTCCCCGTCCCATCCTGAGATCTCCCCGTCCCATCCTGCGATCCCCCCCATCCCATCCTGCGAACCCCCCCCCATCCCATCCTGGGAACCCCCCCCCATCCCATCCTGCGAACCCCCCCCCATCCCATCCTGCGAACCCCCCCCATCCCATCCTGCAACCTCCCAGTCCCATCCTGCGAACCCCCCCTTCCCATCCTGCGAACCCCCCCTTCCCATCCTGCGATCTCCCCCATCCCATCCTGCCATCTCCCCATCCCATCCTGCAACCTCCCAGTCCCATCCTGCGAACCCCCCCATCCCATCCTGCGATCTCCCCGTCCCATCCTGCGATCTCCCCCATCCCATCCTGCGATCTCCCCCATCCCATCCTGCGAACCCCCCCCCATCCCATCCTGCGACCTCCCAGTCCCATCCTGCGAACCCCCCCTTCCCATCCTGCGAACCCCCCCATTCCATCCTGTGATCTCCCCGTCCCATCCTGCGATCTCCCCGTCCCATCCTGCGAACCCCCCCCATCCTGCGATCTCCCCGTCCCATCCTGCGACCTCCTAGTCCCATCCTGCGATCTCCCCGTCCCATCCTGCGATCTCCCCGTCCCATCCTGCGATCTCCCCGTCCCATCCTGCGACCTCCCAGTCCCATCCTGCGATCTCCCCGTCCCATCCTGCGAACCCCCCCCATCCTGCGATCTCCCCGTCCCATCCTGCGACCTCCCAGTCCCATCCTGCCATCTCCCCGTCCCATCCTGCGATCTCCCCATCCCATCCTGCGAACCCCCCCCATCCTGCGATCTCCCCGTCCCATCCTGCGACCTCCCAGTCCCATCCTGCCATCTCCCCGTCCCATCCTGCGAACCCCCCCCATCCTGCGATCTCCCCGTCCCATCCTGCGACCTCCTAGTCCCATCCTGCGATCTCCCCGTCCCATCCTGCGACCTCCCAGTCCCATCCTGCCATCTCCCCGTCCCATCCTGCGATCTCCCCGTCCCATCCTGCGACCTCCCAGTCCCATCCTGCGATCCCCCCGTCCCATCCTGCGACCTCCCAGTCCCATCCTGCCATCTCCCCCGTCCCATCCTGCGATCTCCCCGTCCCATCCTGCGACCTCCCAGTCCCATCCTGCGATCTCCCCGTCCCATCCTGCGAACCCCCCCCATCCTGCGATCTCCCCGTCCCATCCTGCGACCTCCCAGTCCCATCCTGCCATCTCCCCGTCCCATCCTGCGATCTCCCCATCCCATCCTGCGAACCCCCCCCATCCTGCGATCTCCCCGTCCCATCCTGCGATCCCCCCCATCCCATCCTGCGAACCCCCCCCCATCCCATCCTGGGAACCCCCCCCCATCCCATCCTGCGAACCCCCCCCATCCCATCCTGCGAACCCCCCCATCCCATCCTGCAACCTCCCAGTCCCATCCTGCGAACCCCCCCTTCCCATCCTGCGAACCCCCCCTTCCCATCCTGCGATCTCCCCCATCCCATCCTGCCATCTCCCCATCCCATCCTGCAACCTCCCAGTCCCATCCTGCGAACCCCCCCATCCCATCCTGCGATCTCCCCATCCCATCCTGCGATCTCCCCCATCCCATCCTGCGATCTCCCCCATCCCATCCTGCGAACCCCCCCATCCCATCCTGCCATCTCCCCGTCCCATCCTGTGATCTCCCCGTCCCATCCTGCGATCTCCCCGTCCCATCCTGCGATCTCCCCGTCCCGTCCTGCGAACCCCCCCCATCCCATCCTGCCATCTCCCCGTCCCATCCTGCGATCTCCCCCATCCCATCCTGCGAACCCCCCCCATCCCATCCTGCAACCTCCCAGTCCCATCCTGCGAACCCCCCCTTCCCCATCCTGCGAACCCCCCCTTCCCATCCTGCGAACCCCCCCATCCCATCCTGCGATCTCCCCGTCCCATCCTGCGATCTCCCCGTCCCATCCTGCGATCTCCCCGTCCAATCCTGCGATCTCCCCGTCCCATCCTGCAAACCCCCCCGTCCCATCCTGCAAACCCGTCCCATCCTGCAAACCCCCCCCATCCTGCGATCTCCCCATCCCATCCTGCGAACCCCCCCATCCTGCGATCTCCCCGTCCCATCCTGCAAACCCCCCCCGTCCCATCCTGCGATCTCCCCCCATCCCATCCTGCGAACCCCCCCCATCCCATCCTGCAACCTCCCAGTCCCATCCTGCGAACCCCCCCTTCCCATCCTGCGAACCCCCCCATCCCATCCTGCGAACCCCCCCATCCCATCCTGCGAACCCCCCCCATCCCATCCTGCGAACCCCCCCCATCCCATCCTGCAAACCCCCCCCATCCCATCCTGCCATCTCCCCCCATCCCATCCTGCGAACCCCCCCCATCCCATCCTGCGAACCCCCCCCCATCCCATCCTGCAAACCCCCCCCATCCCATCCTGCCATCTCCCCCCATCCCATCCTGCGAACCCCCCCCATCCCATCCTGCGTCCCCCCCGTCCCATCCTGCGATCTCCCCGTCCTATCCTGCGAACCCCCCCCCATCCCATCCTGCGTCCCCCCCGTCCCATCCTGCGATCTCCCCGTCCCATCCTGCGAACCCCCCCCCATCCTGCGATCTCCCCATCCCATCCTGCGAACCCCCCCCCATCCTGCGATCTCCCCATCCCATCCTGCGAACCCCCCCCCCATCCTGCGATCTCCCCATCCCATCCTGCGAACCCCCCCCAGTCCCATCCTGCGAACCCCCCCTTCCCATCCTGCGAACCCCCCCTTCCCATCCTGCGAACCCCCCCGTCCCATCCTGCGTCCCCCCCGTCCCATCCTGCGATCTCCCCATCCCATCCTGCAACCTCCCAGTCCCATCCTGCGAACCCCCCCTTCCCATCCTGCGAACCCCCCCTTCCCATCCTGCGAACCCCCCTTCCCATCCTGCGAACCCCCCATCCCATCCTGCCATCTCCCCCCATCCCATCCTGCGAACCCCCCCCCATCCCATCCTGCGAACCCCCCCCATCCCATCCTGCGACCTCCCCGTCCCATCCTGCGATCTCCCCGTCCCATCCTGCGAACCCCCCCCCATCCCATCCTGCCATCTCCCCGTCCCATCCTGCGATCTCCCCCATCCCATCCTGCGAACCCCCCCATCCTGCCATCTCCCCATCCCGTCCTGCGAACCCCCCCCATCCCATCCTGCCATCTCCCCGTCCCATCCTGCGATCTCCCCCATCCCATCCTGCGAACCCCCCCCATCCTGCGATCTCCCCATCCCATCCTGCGAACCCCCCCCATCCCATCCTGCGAACCCCCCCCCATCCCATCCTGCGAACCCCCCCATCCCATCCTGCGACCTCCCCGTCCCATCCTGCGATCTCCCCGTCCCATCCTGCGAACCCCCCCCCATCCCATCCTGCCATCTCCCCGTCCCATCCTGCGATCTCCCCCATCCCATCCTGCGAACCCCCCCATCCTGCCATCTCCCCATCCCGTCCTGCGAACCCCCCCCATCCCATCCTGCCATCTCCCCGTCCCATCCTGCGATCTCCCCCATCCCATCCTGCGAACCCCCCCCATCCTGCGATCTCCCCATCCCATCCTGCGAACCCCCCCCATCCCATCCTGCAACCTCCCAGTCCCATCCTGCGAACCCCCCCTTCCCATCCTGCGAACCCCCCCATCCCATCCTGCGATCTCCCCGTCCCATCCTGCGATCTCCCCGTCCAATCCTGCGATCTCCCCGTCCCATCCTGCAAACCCGTCCCATCCTGCAAACCCCCCCCATCCTGCAAACCCCCCCCATCCTGCGATCTCCCCATCCCATCCTGCGAACCCCCCCATCCTGCGATCTCCCCGTCCCATCCTGCAAACCCCCCCGTCCCATCCTGCAAACCCCCCCCGTCCCATCCTGCGAACCCCCCCATCCTGCGATCTCCCCATCCCATCCTGCGAACCCCCCCCATCCCATCCTGCAACCTCCCAGTCCCATCCTGCGAACCCCCCATCCCATCCTGCGAACCCCCCCCATCCCATCCTGCGAACCCCCTTCCCATCCTGCGAACCCCCCCCATCCCATCCTGCGAACCCCCCCATCCCATCCTGCGAACCCCCCCCATCCCATCCTGCAAACCCCCCCCATCCTGCGATCTCCCCGTCCCATCCTGCGAACCCCCCCCATCCCATCCTGCGAACCCCCCCCATCCCATCCTGCAACCTCCCAGTCCCATCCTGCGAACCCCCCCTTCCCATCCTGCGAACCCCCCCTTCCCATCCTGCGAACCCCCCCGTCCCATCCTGCGTCCCCCCCGTCCCATCCTGCGATCTCCCCATCCCATCCTGCAACCTCCCAGTCCCATCCTGCGAACCCCCCCTTCCCATCCTGCGAACCCCCCCTTCCCATCCTGCGAACCCCCCATCCCATCCTGCCATCTCCCCCATCCCATCCTGCGAACCCCCCCCCCATCCCATCCTGCGAACCCCCCCCATCCCATCCTGCGACCTCCCCGTCCCATCCTGCGATCTCCCCGTCCCATCCTGCGAACCCCCCCCATCCCATCCTGCGAACCCCCCCCATCCCATCCTGCGATCTCCCCGTCCCATCCTGCGATCTCCCCCATCCCATCCTGCGAACCCCCCCATCCTGCCATCTCCCCATCCCATCCTGCGATCTCCCCCATCCCATCCTGCGAACCCCCCCATCCTGCCATCTCCCCGTCCCATCCTGCGATCTCCCCCATCCCATCCTGCGAACCCCCCCATCCTGCCATCTCCCCGTCCCATCCTGCGATCTCCCCCATCCCGTCCTGCGAACCCCCCCCATCCCATCCTGCCATCTCCCCGTCCCATCCTGCGATCTCCCCCATCCCATCCTGCGAACCCCCCCCATCCTGCGATCTCCCCATCCCATCCTGCGAACCCCCCCATCCCATCCTGCAACCTCCCCAGTCCCATCCTGCGAACCCCCCTTCCCATCCTGCGAACCCCCCCATCCCATCCTGCGATCTCCCCGTCCCATCCTGCGATCTCCCCGTCCCATCCTGCGATCTCCCCGTCCCATCCTGCGATCTCCCCGTCCAATCCTGCGATCTCCCCGTCCCATCCTGCAAACCCGTCCCATCCTGCAAACCCCCCCCATCCTGCGATCTCCCCATCCCATCCTGCAAACCCCCCCCATCCTGCGATCTCCCCATCCCATCCTGCGAACCCCCCCATCCTGCGATCTCCCCGTCCCATCCTGCAAACCCCCCCCGTCCCATCCTGCAAACCCCCCCCGTCCCATCCTGCGAACCCCCCCATCCTGCGATCTCCCCATCCCATCCTGCGAACCCCCCCCATCCCATCCTGCAACCTCCCAGTCCCATCCTGCGAACCCCCCCTTCCCATCCTGCGAACCCCCCCCATCCCATCCTGCGAACCCCCCCATCCCATCCTGCAAACCCCCCCCATCCCATCCTGCGAACCCCCCCCATCCCATCCTGCAAACCCCCCCCATCCCATCCTGCCATCTCCCCCCATCCCATCCTGCGAACCCCCCCCATCCCATCCTGCGTCCCCCCCGTCCCATCCTGCGATCTCCCCGTCCCATCCTGCGAACCCCCCCCCATCCCATCCTGCGTCCCCCCCGTCCCATCCTGCGATCTCCCCATCCCATCCTGCGAACCCCCCCCATCCTGCGATCTCCCCATCCCATCCTGCGAACCCCCCCCAGTCCCATCCTGCGAACCCCCCCTTCCCATCCTGCGAACCCCCCCTTCCCATCCTGCGAACCCCCCCGTCCCATCCTGCGTCCCCCCCGTCCCATCCTGCGATCTCCCCATCCCATCCTGCAACCTCCCAGTCCCATCCTGCGAACCCCCCCTTCCCATCCTGCGAACCCCCCCTTCCCATCCTGCGAACCCCCCCTTCCCATCCTGCGAACCCCCCATCCCATCCTGCCATCTCCCCCATCCCATCCTGCGAACCCCCCCCCCATCCCATCCTGCGAACCCCCCATCCCATCCTGCCATCTCCCCCATCCCATCCTGCGAACCCCCCCCCCATCCCATCCTGCGATCTCCCCGTCCTATCCTGCGACCTCCCAGTCCCATCCTGCGACCTCCCCGTCCCATCCTGCGATCTCCCCGTCCCATCCTGCGATCTCCCCGTCCCATCCTGCGATCTCCCCGTCCCATCCTGCGATCTCCCCGTCCCATCCTGCGACCCCCCCCCCGTCCAATCCTGCGACCCCCCCGTCCAATCCTGCGATCTCCCCGTCCCATCCTGCGATCTCCCCGTCCAATCCTGCGATCTCCCCGTCCCATCCTGCAAACCCGTCCCATCCTGCAAACCCCCCCCATCCTGCGATCTCCCCATCCCATCCTGCGAACCCCCCCATCCTGCGATCTCCCCGTCCCATCCTGCAAACCCCCCCCGTCCCATCCTGCAAACCCCCCCCGTCCCATCCTGCGAACCCCCCCATCCTGCGATCTCCCCATCCCATCCTGCAACCTCCCAGTCCCCATCCTGCGAACCCCCCCTTCCCATCCTGCGAACCCCCCCATCCCATCCTGCGAACCCCCCCATCCCATCCTGCGAACCCCCCCCATCCCATCCTGCGAACCCCCCCCATCCCATCCTGCAAACCCCCCCCATCCCATCCTGCCATCTCCCCCCATCCCATCCTGCGAACGCCCCCCATCCCATCCTGCGTCCCCCCGTCCCATCCTGCGATCTCCCCGTCCCATCCTGCGAACCCCCCCCCATCCCATCCTGCGTCCCCCCCGTCCCATCCTGCGATCTCCCCATCCCATCCTGCGAACCCCCCCCATCCTGCGATCTCCCCATCCCATCCTGCGAACCCCCCCCAGTCCCATCCTGCGAACCCCCCCTTCCCATCCTGCGAACCCCCCCTTCCCATCCTGCGAACCCCCCCGTCCCATCCTGCGTCCCCCCGTCCCATCCTGCGATCTCCCCATCCCATCCTGCAACCTCCCAGTCCCATCCTGCGAACCCCCCCTTCCCATCCTGCGAACCCCCCCTTCCCATCCTGCGAACCCCCCATCCCATCCTACCATCTCCCCCATCCCATCCTGCGAACCCCCCCCCCATCCCATCCTGCGAACCCCCCCCATCCCATCCTGCGATCTCCCCGTCCTATCCTGCGACCTCCCAGTCCCATCCTGCGACCTCCCCGTCCCATCCTGCGATCTCCCCGTCCCATCCTGCGATCTCCCCGTCCCATCCTGCGATCTCCCCGTCCCATCCTGCGACCCCCCCCCCGTCCAATCCTGCGACCCCCCCGTCCCATCCTGCGATCTCCCCGTCCCATCCTGCGATCTCCCCGTCCAATCCTGCGATCTCCCCGTCCCATCCTGCAAACCCCCCCCATCCTGCGATCTCCCCATCCCATCCTGCGAACCCCCCCATCCTGCGATCTCCCCGTCCCATCCTGCAAACCCCCCCCGTCCCATCCTGCAAACCCCCCCCGCCCCATCCTGCGAACCCCCCCATCCTGCGATCTCCCCATCCCATCCTGCGAACCCCCCCCATCCCATCCTGCGATCTCCCCGTCCCATCCTGCGAACCCCCCCGTCCCATCCTGCGATCTCCCCCCGTCCCATCCTGCGATCTCCCCGTCCCATCCTGCGATCTCCCCGTCCCATCCTGCGATCTCTCCATCCTGCGATCTCCCCATCCCATCCTGCGAACCCCCCCCATCCCATCCTGCGATCTCCCCGTCCCATCCTGCGATCTCCCCGTCCCATCCTGCAAACCCCCCCCATCCTGCGATCTCCCCGTCCCATCCTGCGAACCCCCCCATCCCATCCTGCGAACCCCCCCCATCCTGCGATCTCCCCGTCCCATCCTGCGATCTCCCCATCCCATCCTGCGAACCCCCCCTCATCTCATCCTGCGAACCCCCCCCATCCCATCCTGCGAACCCCCCCCATCCCATCCTGCGAACCCCCCCCATCCCATCCTGCGATCTCCCAGTCCAATCCTGCGATCTCCCCGTCCCATCCTGCGAACCCCCCCCATCCCATCCTGCGACCCCCCCATCCCATCCTGCGATCTCCCCGTCCCATCCTGCGATCTCCCCGTCCCATCCTGCGATCTCCCCGTCCCATCCTGCGAACCCCCCCCATCCCATCCTGCGATCTCCCCGTCCAATCCTGCGATCTCCCCATCCCATCCTGCGATCTCCCAGTCCAATCCTGCGATCTCCCCGTCCCATCCTGCGAACCCCCCCCATCCCACCCTGCGAACCCCCCCGTCCCATCCTGCGATCTCCCCATCCCATCCTGCGAAACCCCCCCCATCCCATCCTGCAACCTCCCAGTCCCATCCTGCGAACCCCCCCTTCCCATCCTGCGATCTCCCCCATCCCATCCTGCGATCTCCCCGTCCCATCCTGCGAACCCCCCCCATCCCATCCTGCGTCCCCCCCGTCCCATCCTGCGATCTCCCCCCGTCCCATCCTGCGATCTCCCCATCCCATCCTGCGAACCCCCCCCATCCCATCCTGCGATCTCCCCGTCCCATCCTGCGAACCCCCCCCGTCCCATCCTGCGATCTCCCCCCGTCCCATCCTGCGATCTCCCCCCCGTCCCATCCTGCGATCTCCCCCCGTCCCATCCTGCGATCTCCCCCCGTCCCATCCTGCGATCTCCCCATCCCATCCTGCGAACCCCCCCCATCCCATCCTGCAACCTCCCAGTCCCATCCTGCGAACCCCCCCTTCCCATCCTGCGATCTCCCCGTCCCATCCTGCGAACCCCCCCCATCCCATCCTGCGATCTCCCCGTCCCATCCTGCGAACCCCCCCCGTCCCATCCTGCGATCTCCCCCCGTCCCATCCTGCGATCTCCCCCCGTCCCATCCTGCGATCTCCCCCGTCCCATCCTGCGATCTCCCCATCCCATCCTGCGAACCCCCCCCATCCCATCCTGCAACCTCCCAGTCCCATCCTGCGAACCCCCCCTTCCCATCCTGCGATCTCCCCGTCCCATCCTGCGAACCCCCCCCATCCCATCCTGCGTCCCCCCGTCCCATCCTGCGATCTCCCCCCGTCCCATCCTGCGATCTCCCCATCCCATCCTGCGAACCCCCACCCATCCCATCCTGCGATCTCCCCCATCCCATCCTGCGATCTCCCCATCCTGCGATCTCCCCATCCCATCCTGCGATCTCCCCATCCTGCGATCTCCCCATCCCATCCTGCGAACCCCCCCCATCCCATCCTGCGATCTCCCCGTCCCATCCTGCGAACCCCCCCCGTCCCATCCTGCGATCTCCCCCATCCCATCCTGCGATCTCCCCATCCTGCGATCTCCCCATCCCATCCTGCGAACCCCCCCCATCCCATCCTGCGATCTCCCCGTCCCATCCTGCGAACCCCCCCGTCCCATCCTGCGATCTCCCCCCGTCCCATCCTGCGATCTCCCCGTCCCATCCTGCGATCTCCCCGTCCCATCCTGCGAACCCCCCCATCCTGCGATCTCCCCATCCCATCCTGCGAACCCCCCCATCCTGCGAACCCCCCCCATCCCATCCTGCGAACCCCCCCATCCTGCGATCTCCCCATCCCATCCTGCGATCCCCCCCCCATCCCATCCTGCGAACCCCCCCCCATCCCATCCTGCGACCTCCCAGTCCCATCCTGCGAACCCCCCCTTCCCATCCTGCGAACCCCCCCATTCCATCCTGTGATCTCCCCGTCCCATCCTGCGATCTCCCCGTCCCATCCTGCGAACCCCCCCCATCCTGCGATCTCCCCGTCCCATCCTGCGACCTCCTAGTCCCATCCTGCGATCTCCCCGTCCCATCCTGTGATCTCCCCGTCCCATCCTGCGATCTCCCCGTCCCATCCTGCGATCCCCCCGTCCCATCCTGCGATCTCCCCATCCCATCCTGCGAACCCCCCCCCATCCCATCCTGCGATCTCCCCATCCCATCCTGCGATCTCCCCATCCTGCGATCTCCCCATCCCATCCTGCGAACCCCCCCCATCCCATCCTGCGATCTCCCCCATCCCATCCTGCGATCTCCCCATCCTGCGATCTCCCCATCCCATCCTGCGAACCCCCCCCATCCCATCCTGCGATCTCCCCCGTCCCATCCTGCGAACCCCCCCCGTCCCATCCTGCGATCTCCCCCATCCCATCCTGCGATCTCCCCATCCTGCGATCTCCCCATCCCATCCTGCGAACCCCCCCCATCCCATCCTGCGATCTCCCCGTCCCATCCTGCGAACCCCCCCGTCCCATCCTGCGATCTCCCCCCGTCCCATCCTGCGATCTCCCCGTCCCATCCTGCGATCTCCCCGTCCCATCCTGCGATCTCCCCGTCCCATCCTGCGAACCCCCCCATCCTGCGATCTCCCCATCCCATCCTGCGAACCCCCCCCATCCTGCGAACCCCCCCCATCCCATCCTGCGATCTCCCCATCCCATCCTGCGATCCCCCCCCCATCCCATCCTGCGAACCCCCCCCCATCCCATCCTGCGACCTCCCAGTCCCATCCTGCGAACCCCCCCTTCCCATCCTGCGAACCCCCCCATTCCATCCTGTGATCTCCCCGTCCCATCCTGCGATCTCCCCGTCCCATCCTGCGAACCCCCCCCATCCTGCGATCTCCCCGTCCCATCCTGCGACCTCCTAGTCCCATCCTGCGATCTCCCCGTCCCATCCTGCGATCTCCCCGTCCCATCCTGCGACCTCCCAGTCCCATCCTGCGATCTCCCCGTCCCATCCTGCGAACCCCCCCCCATCCTGCGATCTCCCCGTCCCATCCTGCGACCTCCTAGTCCCATCCTGCGATCTCCCCGTCCCATCCTGCGATCTCCCCGTCCCATCCTGCGATCTCCCCGTCCCATCCTGCGATCTCCCCGTCCCATCCTGCGATCTCCCCGTCCCATCCTGCGATCTCCCCGTCCCATCCTGCGAACCCCCCCCATCCTGCGATCTCCCCGTCCCATCCTGCGACCTCCCAGTCCCATCCTGCCATCTCCCCGTCCCATCCTGCGAACCCCCCCCATCCTGCGATCTCCCCGTCCCATCCTGCGACCTCCCAGTCCCATCCTGCCATCTCCCCGTCCCATCCTGCGATCTCCCCATCCCATCCTGCGAACCCCCCCATCCTGCGATCTCCCCGTCCCATCCTGAGATCTCCCCGTCCCATCCTGCGATCCCCCCCATCCCATCCTGCGAACCCCCCCCCATCCCATCCTGGGAACCCCCCCCCCATCCCATCCTGCGAACCCCCCCCCATCCCATCCTGCGAACCCCCCCCATCCCATCCTGCAACCTCCCAGTCCCATCCTGCGAACCCCCCCTTCCCATCCTGCGAACCCCCCCTTCCCATCCTGCGATCTCCCCCATCCCATCCTGCCATCTCCCCATCCCATCCTGCAACCTCCCAGTCCCATCCTGCGAACCCCCCCATCCCATCCTGCGATCTCCCCGTCCCATCCTGCGATCTCCCCCATCCCATCCTGCGATCTCCCCATCCCATCCTGCGAACCCCCCCCCATCCCATCCTGCGACCTCCCAGTCCCATCCTGCGAACCCCCCCTTCCCATCCTGCGAACCCCCCCATTCCATCCTGTGATCTCCCCGTCCCATCCTGCGATCTCCCCGTCCCATCCTGCGAACCCCCCCCATCCTGCGATCTCCCCGTCCCATCCTGCGACCTCCTAGTCCCATCCTGCGATCTCCCCGTCCCATCCTGCGATCTCCCCGTCCCATCCTGCGATCTCCCCGTCCCATCCTGCGACCTCCCAGTCCCATCCTGCGATCTCCCCGTCCCATCCTGCGAACCCCCCCCCATCCTGCGATCTCCCCGTCCCATCCTGCGACCTCCCAGTCCCATCCTGCCATCTCCCCGTCCCATCCTGCGATCTCCCCATCCCATCCTGCGAACCCCCCCCATCCTGCGATCTCCCCGTCCCATCCTGCGACCTCCCAGTCCCATCCTGCGATCTCCCCGTCCCATCCTGCAACCTCCTAGTCCCATCCTGCGATCTCCCCGTCCCATCCTGCGACCTCCCAGTCCCATCCTGCCATCTCCCCGTCCCATCCTGCGATCTCCCCGTCCCATCCTGCGATCTCCCCGTCCCATCCTGCGATCTCCCCGTCCCATCCTGCGACCTCCCAGTCCCATCCTGCGATCCCCCCGTCCCATCCTGCGACCTCCCAGTCCCATCCTGCCATCTCCCCGTCCCATCCTGCGATCTCCCCGTCCCATCCTGCGAACCCCCCCCATCCTGCGATCTCCCCGTCCCATCCTGCGATCTCCCCATCCCATCCTGCGAACCCCCCCCATCCTGCGATCTCCCCGTCCCATCCTGCGATCCCCCCCATCCCATCCTGCGAACCCCCCCCCATCCCATCCTGGGAACCCCCCCCCATCCCATCCTGCGAACCCCCCCCCATCCCATCCTGCGAACCCCCCCCATCCCATCCTGCAACCTCCCAGTCCCATCCTGCGAACCCCCCCTTCCCATCCTGCGAACCCCCCCTTCCCATCCTGCGATCTCCCCCATCCCATCCTGCCATCTCCCCATCCCATCCTGCAACCTCCCAGTCCCATCCTGCGAACCCCCCCATCCCATCCTGCGATCTCCCCATCCCATCCTGCGATCTCCCCCATCCCATCCTGCGATCTCCCCCCATCCCATCCTGCGAACCCCCCCATCCCATCCTGCCATCTCCCCGTCCCATCCTGTGATCTCCCCGTCCCATCCTGCGATCTCCCCGTCCCATCCTGCGATCTCCCCGTCCCGTCCTGCGAACCCCCCCCATCCCATCCTGCCATCTCCCCGTCCCATCCTGCGATCTCCCCCATCCCATCCTGCGAACCCCCCCCATCCCATCCTGCAACCTCCCAGTCCCATCCTGCGAACCCCCCCTTCCCATCCTGCGAACCCCCCCTTCCCATCCTGCGAACCCCCCCATCCCATCCTGCGATCTCCCCGTCCCATCCTGCGATCTCCCCGTCCCATCCTGCGATCTCCCCGTCCCATCCTGCGATCTCCCCGTCCAATCCTGCGATCTCCCCGTCCCATCCTGCAAACCCCCCCCGTCCCATCCTGCAAACCCGTCCCATCCTGCAAACCCCCCCCATCCTGCGATCTCCCCATCCCATCCTGCGAACCCCCCCATCCTGCGATCTCCCCGTCCCATCCTGCAAACCCCCCCCGTCCCATCCTGCGATCTCCCCATCCCATCCTGCGAACCCCCCCCCATCCCATCCTGCGAACCCCCCCCATCCTGCGATCTCCCCATCCCATCCTGCGAACCCCCCCCATCCCATCCTGCAACCTCCCAGTCCCATCCTGCGAACCCCCCCTTCCCATCCTGCGAACCCCCCCATCCCATCCTGCGAACCCCCCCATCCCATCCTGCGAACCCCCCCCCATACCATCCTGCGAACCCCCCCCATCCCATCCTGCAAACCCCCCCCATCCCATCCTGCCATCTCCCCCCATCCCATCCTGCGAACCCCCCCCATCCCATCCTGCGAACCCCCCCCATCCCATCCTGCAAACCCCCCCATCCCATCCTGCCATCTCCCCCCATCCCATCCTGCGAACCCCCCCCATCCCATCCTGCGTCCCCCCCCGTCCCATCCTGCGATCTCCCCGTCCTATCCTGCGAACCCCCCCCCATCCCATCCTGCGTCCCCCCCGTCCCATCCTGCGATCTCCCCATCCCATCCTGCGAACCCCCCCCCATCCCATCCTGCAACCTCCCAGTCCCATCCTGCGAACCCCCCCATCCCATCCTGCGAACCCCCCCCCATCCCATCCTGCGAACCCCCCCTTCCCATCCTGCGAACCCCCCCCATCCCATCCTGCGAACCCCCCCCAGTCCCATCCTGCGAACCCCCCTTCCCATCCTGCGAACCCCCCCTTCCCATCCTGCGAACCCCCCCGTCCCATCCTGCGTCCCCCCCGTCCCATCCTGCGATCTCCCCATCCCATCCTGCAACCTCCCAGTCCCATCCTGCGAACCCCCCCTTCCCATCCTGCGAACCCCCCCTTCCCATCCTGCGAACCCCCCCTTCCCATCCTGCGAACCCCCCATCCCATCCTGCCATCTCCCCCATCCCATCCTGCGAACCCCCCCCCCATCCCATCCTGCGAACCCCCCCCATCCCATCCTGCGACCTCCCCGTCCCATCCTGCGATCTCCCCGTCCCATCCTGCGAACCCCCCCCATCCCATCCTGCGAACCCCCCCCATCCCATCCTGCGATCTCCCCGTCCCATCCTGCGATCTCCCCCATCCCATCCTGCGAACCCCCCCATCCTGCCATCTCCCCATCCCATCCTGCGATCTCCCCCATCCCATCCTGCGAACCCCCCCATCCTGCCATCTCCCCCGTCCCATCCTGCGATCTCCCCCATCCCATCCTGCGACCTCCCAGTCCCATCCTGCCATCTCCCCGTCCCATCCTGCGATCTCCCCATCCCATCCTGCGAACCCCCCCCATCCTGCGATCTCCCCGTCCCATCCTGCGACCTCCCAGTCCCATCCTGCGATCTCCCCGTCCCATCCTGCAACCTCCTAGTCCCATCCTGCGATCTCCCCGTCCCATCCTGCGACCTCCCAGTCCCATCCTGCCATCTCCCCGTCCCATCCTGCGATCTCCCCGTCCCATCCTGCGATCTCCCCGTCCCATCCTGCGATCTCCCCGTCCCATCCTGCGACCTCCTAGTCCCATCCTGCGATCTCCCCGTCCCATCCTGCGATCTCCCCGTCCCATCCTGCGATCTCCCCGTCCCATCCTGCGATCTCCCCGTCCCATCCTGCGATCTCCCCGTCCCATCCTGCGAACCCCCCCCATCCTGCGATCTCCCCGTCCCATCCTGCGACCTCCCAGTCCCATCCTGCCATCTCCCCGTCCCATCCTGCGAACCCCCCCCATCCTGCGATCTCCCCGTCCCATCCTGCGACCTCCCAGTCCCATCCTGCCATCTCCCCGTCCCATCCTGAGATCTCCCCGTCCCATCCTGCGATCCCCCCCATCCCATCCTGCGAACCCCCCCCCATCCCATCCTGGGAACCCCCCCCCATCCCATCCTGCGAACCCCCCCCCATCCCATCCTGCGAACCCCCCCCATCCCATCCTGCAACCTCCCAGTCCCATCCTGCGAACCCCCCCTTCCCATCCTGCGAACCCCCCCTTCCCATCCTGCGATCTCCCCCATCCCATCCTGCCATCTCCCCATCCCATCCTGCAACCTCCCAGTCCCCATCCTGCGAACCCCCCCATCCCATCCTGCGATCTCCCCGTCCCATCCTGCGATCTCCCCCATCCCATCCTGCGATCTCCCCCATCCCATCCTGCGAACCCCCCCCCATCCCATCCTGCGACCTCCCAGTCCCATCCTGCGAACCCCCCCTTCCCATCCTGCGAACCCCCCCATTCCATCCTGTGATCTCCCCGTCCCATCCTGCGATCTCCCCGTCCCATCCTGCGAACCCCCCCCATCCTGCGATCTCCCCGTCCCATCCTGCGACCTCCTAGTCCCATCCTGCGATCTCCCCGTCCCATCCTGCGATCTCCCCGTCCCATCCTGCGATCTCCCCGTCCCATCCTGCGACCTCCCAGTCCCATCCTGCGATCTCCCCGTCCCATCCTGCGAACCCCCCCCATCCTGCGATCTCCCCGTCCCATCCTGCGACCTCCCAGTCCCATCCTGCCATCTCCCCCGTCCCATCCTGCGATCTCCCCATCCCATCCTGCGAACCCCCCCCATCCTGCGATCTCCCCGTCCCATCCTGCGACCTCCCAGTCCCATCCTGCGATCTCCCCGTCCCATCCTGCAACCTCCTAGTCCCATCCTGCGATCTCCCCGTCCCATCCTGCGACCTCCCAGTCCCATCCTGCCATCTCCCCGTCCCATCCTGCGATCTCCCCGTCCCATCCTGCGATCTCCCCGTCCCATCCTGCGATCTCCCCGTCCCATCCTGCGACCTCCCAGTCCCATCCTGCGATCCCCCCGTCCCATCCTGCGACCTCCCAGTCCCATCCTGCCATCTCCCCGTCCCATCCTGCGATCTCCCCCGTCCCATCCTGCGAACCCCCCCCATCCTGCGATCTCCCCGTCCCATCCTGCGATCTCCCCATCCCATCCTGCGAACCCCCCCCATCCTGCGATCTCCCCGTCCCATCCTGCGATCCCCCCATCCCATCCTGCGAACCCCCCCCCCATCCCATCCTGGGAACCCCCCCCCATCCCATCCTGCGAACCCCCCCCCATCCCATCCTGCGAACCCCCCCCATCCCATCCTGCAACCTCCCAGTCCCATCCTGCGAACCCCCCCTTCCCATCCTGCGAACCCCCCCTTCCCATCCTGCGATCTCCCCCATCCCATCCTGCCATCTCCCCATCCCATCCTGCAACCTCCCAGTCCCATCCTGCGAACCCCCCCATCCCATCCTGCGATCTCCCCATCCCATCCTGCGATCTCCCCCATCCCATCCTGCGATCTCCCCCATCCCATCCTGCGAACCCCCCCATCCCATCCTGCGACCTCCCCGTCCCATCCTGTGATCTCCCCGTCCCATCCTGCGATCTCCCCGTCCCATCCTGCGATCTCCCCGTCCCGTCCTGCGAACCCCCCCCATCCCATCCTGCCATCTCCCCGTCCCATCCTGCGATCTCCCCCATCCCATCCTGCGAACCCCCCCCATCCCATCCTGCAACCTCCCAGTCCCATCCTGCGAACCCCCCCTTCCCATCCTGCGAACCCCCCCTTCCCATCCTGCGAACCCCCCCATCCCATCCTGCGATCTCCCCGTCCCATCCTGCGATCTCCCCGTCCCATCCTGCGATCTCCCCGTCCCATCCTGCGATCTCCCCGTCCAATCCTGCGATCTCCCCGTCCCATCCTGCAAACCCCCCCCGTCCCATCCTGCAAACCCGTCCCATCCTGCAAACCCCCCCCATCCTGCGATCTCCCCATCCCATCCTGCGAACCCCCCCATCCTGCGATCTCCCCGTCCCATCCTGCAAACCCCCCCCGTCCCATCCTGCGATCTCCCCATCCCATCCTGCGAACCCCCCCCCATCCCATCCTGCGAACCCCCCCCATCCTGCGATCTCCCCATCCCATCCTGCGAACCCCCCCCATCCCATCCTGCAACCTCCCAGTCCCATCCTGCGAACCCCCCCTTCCCATCCTGCGAACCCCCCCCATCCCATCCTGCGAACCCCCCCATCCCATCCTGCGAACCCCCCCCATCCCATCCTGCGAACCCCCCCCATCCCATCCTGCAAACCCCCCCCATCCCATCCTGCCATCTCCCCCCATCCCATCCTGCGAACCCCCCCCATCCCATCCTGCGAACCCCCCCCATCCCATCCTGCAAACCCCCCCCATCCCATCCTGCCATCTCCCCCCATCCCATCCTGCGAACCCCCCCCATCCCATCCTGCGTCCCCCCCGTCCCATCCTGCGATCTCCCCGTCCTATCCTGCGAACCCCCCCCCATCCCATCCTGCGTCCCCCCCGTCCCATCCTGCGATCTCCCCATCCCATCCTGCGAACCCCCCCATCCCATCCTGCAACCTCCCAGTCCCATCCTGCGAACCCCCCCATCCCATCCTGCGAACCCCCCCCATCCCATCCTGCGAACCCCCCCTTCCCATCCTGCGAACCCCCCCCATCCCATCCTGCGAACCCCCCCCAGTCCCATCCTGCGAACCCCCCCCTTCCCATCCTGCGAACCCCCCCTTCCCATCCTGCGAACCCCCCCGTCCCATCCTGCGTCCCCCCCGTCCCATCCTGCGATCTCCCCATCCCATCCTGCAACCTCCCAGTCCCATCCTGCGAACCCCCCCTTCCCATCCTGCGAACCCCCCCTTCCCATCCTGCGAACCCCCCCCTTCCCATCCTGCGAACCCCCCATCCCATCCTGCCATCTCCCCCATCCCATCCTGCGAACCCCCCCCCCCATCCCATCCTGCGAACCCCCCCCATCCCATCCTGCGACCTCCCCGTCCCATCCTGCGATCTCCCCGTCCCATCCTGCGAACCCCCCCCCATCCCATCCTGCCATCTCCCCGTCCCATCCTGCGATCTCCCCCATCCCATCCTGCGAACCCCCCCATCCTGCCATCTCCCCATCCCGTCCTGCGAACCCCCCCCATCCCATCCTGCCATCTCCCCGTCCCATCCTGCGATCTCCCCCATCCCATCCTGCGAACCCCCCCCATCCTGCGATCTCCCCATCCCATCCTGCGAACCCCCCCCATCCCATCCTGCGAACCCCCCCCCCATCCCATCCTGCGAACCCCCCCCATCCCATCCTGCGACCTCCCCGTCCCATCCTGCGATCTCCCCGTCCCATCCTGCGAACCCCCCCCCATCCCATCCTGCCATCTCCCCGTCCCATCCTGCGATCTCCCCCATCCCATCCTGCGAACCCCCCCATCCTGCCATCTCCCCATCCCGTCCTGCGAACCCCCCCCATCCCATCCTGCCATCTCCCCGTCCCATCCTGCGATCTCCCCCATCCCATCCTGCGAACCCCCCCCCATCCTGCGATCTCCCCATCCCATCCTGCGAACCCCCCCCATCCCATCCTGCAACCTCCCAGTCCCATCCTGCGAACCCCCCCTTCCCATCCTGCGAACCCCCCCATCCCATCCTGCGATCTCCCCCGTCCCATCCTGCGATCTCCCCGTCCCATCCTGCGATCTCCCCGTCCAATCCTGCGATCTCCCCGTCCCATTCTGCAAACCCGTCCCATCCTGCAAACCCCCCCCATCCTGCAAACCCCCCCCATCCTGCGATCTCCCCATCCCATCCTGCGAACCCCCCCATCCTGCGATCTCCCCGTCCCATCCTGCAAACCCCCCCCGTCCCATCCTGCAAACCCCCCCCGTCCCATCCTGCGAACCCCCCCATCCTGCGATCTCCCCATCCCATCCTGCGAACCCCCCCCATCCCATCCTGCAACCTCCCAGTCCCATCCTGCGAACCCCCCCCATCCCATCCTGCGAACCCCCCCATCCCATCCTGCGAACCCCCCCTTCCCATCCTGCGAACCCCCCCCATCCCATCCTGCGAACCCCCCCATCCCATCCTGCGAACCCCCCCCATCCCATCCTGCGAACCCCCCCCATCCCATCCTGCAAACCCCCCCCATCCTGCGATCTCCCCATCCCATCCTGCGAACCCCCCCCATCCCATCCTGCAACCTCCCAGTCCCATCCTGCGAACCCCCCCTTCCCATCCTGCGAACCCCCCCTTCCCATCCTGCGAACCCCCCCGTCCCATCCTGCGTCCCCCCCGTCCCATCCTGCGATCTCCCCATCCCATCCTGCAACCTCCCAGTCCCATCCTGCGAACCCCCCCTTCCCATCCTGCGAACCCCCCCTTCCCATCCTGCGAAACCCCCCATCCCATCCTGCCATCTCCCCCATCCCATCCTGCGAACCCCCCCCCCATCCCATCCTGCGAACCCCCCCCATCCTGCGACCTCCCCGTCCCATCCTGCGATCTCCCCGTCCCATCCTGCGAACCCCCCCCATCCCATCCTGCGAACCCCCCCCATCCCATCCTGCGATCTCCCCGTCCCATCCTGCGATCTCCCCCATCCCATCCTGCGAACCCCCCATCCTGCCATCTCCCCATCCCATCCTGCGATCTCCCCCATCCCATCCTGCGAACCCCCCCATCCTGCCATCTCCCCGTCCCATCCTGCGATCTCCCCCATCCCATCCTGCGAACCCCCCCATCCTGCCATCTCCCCGTCCCATCCTGCCATCTCCCCATCCCGTCCTGCGAACCCCCCCCATCCCATCCTGCCATCTCCCCGTCCCATCCTGCGATCTCCCCCATCCCATCCTGCGAACCCCCCCCATCCTGCGATCTCCCCATCCCATCCTGCGGAACCCCCCCCATCCCATCCTGCAACCTCCCAGTCCCATCCTGCGAACCCCCCCTTCCCATCCTGCGATCTCCCCGTCCCATCCTGCGATCTCCCCGTCCCATCCTGCGATCTCCCCGTCCCATCCTGCGATCTCCCCGTCCAATCCTGCGATCTCCCCGTCCCATCCTGCAAACCCGTCCCATCCTGCAAACCCCCCCCATCCTGCGATCTCCCCATCCCATCCTGCAAACCCCCCCCATCCTGCGATCTCCCCATCCCATCCTGCGACCCCCCCATCCTGCGATCTCCCCGTCCCATCCTGCAAACCCCCCCGTCCCATCCTGCAAACCCCCCCCGTCCCATCCTGCGAACCCCCCCATCCTGCGATCTCCCCATCCCATCCTGCGAACCCCCCCATCCCATCCTGCAACCTCCCAGTCCCATCCTGCGAACCCCCCTTCCCATCCTGCGAACCCCCCCATCCCATCCTGCGAACCCCCCCATCCCATCCTGCGAACCCCCCCATCCCATCCTGCGAACCCCCCCCATCCCATCCTGCAAACCCCCCCCATCCCATCCTGCCATCTCCCCCCATCCCATCCTGCGAACCCCCCCCATCCCATCCTGCGTCCCCCCCGTCCCATCCTGCGATCTCCGCGATCTCCCCGTCCCATCCTGCGAACCCCCACCCATCCCATCCTGCGTCCCCCCCGTCCCATCCTGCGATCTCCCCATCCCATCCTGCCGAACCCCCCCCATCCTGCGATCTCCCCATCCCATCCTGCGAACCCCCCCCAGTCCCATCCTGCGAACCCCCCTTCCCCATCCTGCGAACCCCCCCTTCCCATCCTGCGAACCCCCCCGTCCCATCCTGCGTCCCCCCCGTCCCATCCTGCGATCTCCCCGTCCCATCCTGCGACCTCCCAGTCCCATCCTGCCATCTCCCCGTCCCATCCTGCGATCTCCCCATCCCATCCTGCGAACCCCCCCATCCTGCGATCTCCCCGTCCCATCCTGCGATCCCCCCATCCCATCCTGCGAACCCCCCCCCATCCCATCCTGGGAACCCCCCCCCATCCCATCCTGCGAACCCCCCCCCATCCCATCCTGCGAACCCCCCCCATCCCATCCTGCAACCTCCCAGTCCCATCCTGCGAACCCCCCTTCCCATCCTGCGATCTCCCCCATCCCATCCTGCCATCTCCCCATCCCATCCTGCAACCTCCCAGTCCCATCCTGCGAACCCCCCCTTCCCATCCTGCGATCTCCCCCATCCCATCCTGCCATCTCCCCATCCCATCCTGCAACCTCCCAGTCCCATCCTGCGAACCCCCCCATCCCATCCTGCGATCTCCCCATCCCATCCTGCGATCTCCCCCATCCCATCCTGCGATCTCCCCCATCCCATCCTGCGAACCCCCCCATCCCATCCTGCCATCTCCCCGTCCCATCCTGTGATCTCCCCGTCCCATCCTGCGATCTCCCTGTCCCGTCCTGCGAACCCCCCCCATCCCATCCTGCCATCTCCCCGTCCCATCCTGCGATCTCCCCCATCCCATCCTGCGAACCCCCCCCATCCCATCCTGCAACCTCCCAGTCCCATCCTGCGAACCCCCCCTTCCCATCCTGCGAACCCCCCCTTCCCATCCTGCGAACCCCCCATCCCATCCTGCGATCTCCCCGTCCCATCCTGCGATCTCCCCGTCCCATCCTGCGATCTCCCCGTCCCATCCTGCGATCTCCCCGTCCAATCCTGCGATCTCCCCGTCCCATCCTGCAAACCCCCCCATCCTGCGATCTCCCCATCCCATCCTGCGAACCCCCCCCATCCTGCGATCTCCCCGTCCCATCCTGCAAACCCCCCCGTCCCATCCTGCGATCTCCCCATCCCATCCTGCGAACCCCCCCCCCATCCCATCCTGCGAACCCCCCCCATCCTGCGATCTCCCCATCCCATCCTGCGAACCCCCCCCATCCCATCCTGCAACCTCCCAGTCCCATCCTGCGAACCCCCCCTTCCCATCCTGCGAACCCCCCCCATCCCATCCTGCGAACCCCCCCATCCCATCCTGCGAACCCCCCCCATCCCATCCTGCGAACCCCCCCCATCCCATCCTGCAAACCCCCCCCATCCCATCCTGCCATCTCCCCCCATCCCATCCTGCGAACCCCCCCCATCCCATCCTGCGAACCCCCCCATCCCATCCTGCAAACCCCCCCCATCCCATCCTGCCATCTCCCCCCATCCCATCCTGCGAACCCCCCCCATCCCATCCTGCGTCCCCCCCGTCCCATCCTGCGATCTCCCCGTCCTATCCTGCGAACCCCCCCCGTCCCATCCTGCGATCTCCCCGTCCTATCCTGCGAACCCCCCCCCCATCCCATCCTGCGTCCCCCCCGTCCCATCCTGCGATCTCCCCGTCCCATCCTGCGAACCCCCCCCCATCCTGCGATCTCCCCATCCCATCCTGCGAACCCCCCCCATCCTGCGATCTCCCCATCCCATCCTGCGAACCCCCCCCCCATCCTGCGATCTCCCCATCCCATCCTGCGAACCCCCCCCAGTCCCATCCTGCGAACCCCCCTTCCCATCCTGCGAACCCCCCCTTCCCATCCCTGCGAACCCCCCCGTCCCATCCTGCGTCCCCCCCGTCCCATCCTGCGATCTCCCCATCCCATCCTGCAACCTCCCAGTCCCATCCTGCGAACCCCCCCTTCCCATCCTGCGAACCCCCCTTCCCATCCTGCGAACCCCCCCTTCCCATCCTGCGAACCCCCCATCCCATCCTGCCATCTCCCCCATCCCATCCTGCGAACCCCCCCCCCCATCCCATCCTGCGAACCCCCCCCATCCCATCCTGCGACCTCCCCGTCCCATCCTGCGATCTCCCCGTCCCATCCTGCGAACCCCCCCCCCAACCCATCCTGCCATCTCCCCGTCCCATCCTGCGATCTCCCCCATCCCATCCCTGCGAACCCCCCCATCCTGCCATCTCCCCATCCCGTCCTGCGAACCCCCCCCATCCCATCCTGCCATCTCCCCGTCCCATCCTGCGATCTCCCCCATCCCATCCTGCGAACCCCCCCCATCCTGCGATCTCCCCATCCCCATCCTGCGAACCCCCCCCATCCCATCCTGCAACCTCCCAGTCCCATCCTGCGAACCCCCCTTCCCATCCTGCGAACCCCCCCATCCCATCCTGCGATCTCCCCGTCCCATCCTGCGATCTCCCCGTCCAATCCTGCGATCTCCCCCGTCCCATCCTGCAAACCCGTCCCATCCTGCAAACCCCCCCCATCCTGCAAACCCCCCCCATCCTGCGATCTCCCCATCCCATCCTGCGAACCCCCCCATCCTGCGATCTCCCCGTCCCATCCTGCAAACCCCCCCCGTCCCATCCTGCAAACCCCCCCGTCCCATCCTGCGAACCCCCCCATCCTGCGATCTCCCCATCCCATCCTGCGAACCCCCCCCATCCCATCCTGCAACCTCCCAGTCCCATCCTGCGAACCCCCCCATCCCATCCTGCGAACCCCCCCCATCCCATCCTGCGAACCCCCCCTTCCCCATCCTGCGAACCCCCCCCATCCCATCCTGCGAACCCCCCCATCCCATCCTGCGAACCCCCCCCATCCCATCCTGCCATCTCCCCCATCCCATCCTGCGATCTCCCCGTCCCATCCTGCGATCTCCCCGTCCAATCCTGCGATCTCCCCGTCCCATCCTGCAAACCCCCCCATCCTGCAAACCCCCCCATCCTGCGATCTCCCCATCCCATCCTGCGAACCCCCCCATCCTGCGATCTCCCCGTCCCATCCTGCAAACCCCCCCCGTCCCATCCTGCAAACCCCCCCCGTCCCATCCTGCGAACCCCCCCATCCTGCGATCTCCCCATCCCATCCTGCGAACCCCCCCCATCCCATCCTGCAACCTCCCAGTCCCATCCTGCGAACCCCCCCATCCCATCCTGCGAACCCCCCCATCCCATCCTGCGAACCCCCCTTCCCATCCTGCGAACCCCCCCATCCCATCCTGCGAACCCCCCCATCCCATCCTGCGAACCCCCCCCATCCCATCCTGCGAACCCCCCCCATCCCATCCTGCAAACCCCCCCCATCCTGCGATCTCCCCATCCCATCCTGCGAACCCCCCCCATCCCATCCTGCAACCTCCCAGTCCCATCCTGCGAACCCCCCCTTCCATCCTGCGAACCCCCCTTCCCATCCTGCGAACCCCCCCGTCCCATCCTGCGTCCCCCCCGTCCCATCCTGCGATCTCCCCATCCCATCCTGCAACCTCCCAGTCCCATCCTGCGAACCCCCCCTTCCCATCCTGCGAACCCCCCCTTCCCATCCTGCGAACCCCCATCCCATCCTGCCATCTCCCCCATCCCATCCTGCGAACCCCCCCCCCATCCCATCCTGCGAACCCCCCCCATCCCATCCTGCGACCTCCCCGTCCCATCCTGCGATCTCCCCGTCCATCCTGCGAACCCCCCATCCCATCCTGCGAACCCCCCCATCCCATCCTGCGATCTCCCCGTCCCATCCTGCGAACCCCCATCCTGCGATCTCCCCGTCCCATCCTGCAAACCCCCCCCATCCTGCGATCTCCCCATCCCATCCTGCGAACCCCCCCATCCTGCGATCTCCCCGTCCCATCCTGCAAACCCCCCCCCGTCCCATCCTGCAAACCCCCCCCGTCCCATCCTGCGAACCCCCCATCCTGCGATCTCCCCATCCCATCCTGCAACCTCCCAGTCCCATCCTGCGACCCCCCCTTCCCATCCTGCGAACCCCCCATCCCATCCTGCGAACCCCCCCATCCCATCCTGCGAACCCCCCATCCCATCCTGCGAACCCCCCCCATCCCATCCTGCAACCCCCCCCATCCCATCCTGCCATCCTCCCCCCATCCCATCCTGCGAACCCCCCCCATCCCATCCTGCGTCCCCCCCGTCCCATCCTGCGATCTCCCCGTCCCATCCTGCGAACCCCCCCCCATCCCATCCTGCGTCACCCCCGTCCCATCCTGCGATCTCCCCATCCCATCCTGCGAACCCCCCCATCCTGCGATCTCCCCATCCCATCCTGCGAACCCCCCCAGTCCCATCCTGCGAACCCCCCCTTCCCATCCTGCGAACCCCCCCTTCCCATCCTGCGAACCCCCCGTCCCATCCTGCGTCCCCCCCGTCCCATCCTGCGATCTCCCCATCCCATCCTGCAACCTCCCAGTCCCATCCTGCGAACCCCCCCTTCCCATCCTGCGAACCCCCCATCCCATCCTGCCATCTCCCCCATCCCATCCTGCGAACCCCCCCCCCATCCCATCCTGCGAACCCCCCCCATCCCATCCTGCGATCTCCCCGTCCTATCCTGCGACCTCCCAGTCCCATCCTGCGACCTCCCCGTCCCATCCTGCGATCTCCCCGTCCCATCCTGCGATCTCCCCGTCCCATCCTGCGATCTCCCCGTCCCATCCTGCGACCCCCCCCCCGTCCAATCCTGCGACCCCCCCGTCCAATCCTGCGATCTCCCCGTCCCATCCTGCGATCTCCCCGTCCAATCCTGCGATCTCCCCGTCCCATCCTGCAAACCCCCCCCATCCTGCGATCTCCCCATCCCATCCTGCGAACCCCCCCATCCTGCGATCTCCCCGTCCCATCCTGCAAACCCCCCCCGCCCCATCCTGCGAACCCCCCCATCCTGCGATCTCCCCATCCCATCCTGCGAACCCCCCCCATCCCATCCTGCAACCTCCCAGTCCCATCCTGCGAACCCCCCCTTCCCATCCTGCGAACCCCCCCATCCCATCCTGCGAACCCCCCCATCCCATCCTGCGAACCCCCCCCATCCCATCCTGCGAACCCCCCCCATCCCATCCTGCGAACCCCCCCCATCCCATCCTGCGTCCCCCCCGTCCCATCCTGCGATCTCCCCGTCCCATCCTGCGAACCCCCCCCCATCCCATCCTGCGTCCCCCCCGTCCCATCCTGCGATCTCCCCATCCCATCCTGCGAACCCCCCCCATCCTGCGATCTCCCCATCCCATCCTGCGAACCCCCCCCAGTCCCATCCTGCGAACCCCCCCTTCCCATCCTGCGAACCCCCCCTTCCCATCCTGCGAACCCCCCCATCCTGCGATCTCCCCGTCCCATCCTGCAAACCCCCCCCGTCCCATCCTGCAAACCCCCCCCGTCCCATCCTGCGAACCCCCCCATCCTGCGATCTCCCCATCCCATCCTGCGAACCCCCCCATCCCATCCTGCAACCTCCCAGTCCCATCCTGCGAACCCCCCCTTCCCATCCTGCGAACCCCCCCATCCCATCCTGCGAACCCCCCCATCCCATCCTGCGAACCCCCCCCATCCCATCCTGCGAACCCCCCCCATCCCATCCTGCAAACCCCCCCCATCCCATCCTGCCATCTCCCCCCATCCCATCCTGCGAACCCCCCCCATCCCATCCTGCGTCCCCCCCGTCCCATCCTGCGATCTCCCCGTCCCATCCTGCGAACCCCCCCCCATCCCATCCTGCGTCCCCCCCGTCCCATCCTGCGATCTCCCCATCCCATCCTGCGAACCCCCCCCATCCTGCGATCTCCCCATCCCATCCTGCGAACCCCCCCCAGTCCCATCCTGCGAACCCCCCCTTCCCATCCTGCGAACCCCCCCTTCCCATCCTGCGTCCCCCCCGTCCCATCCTGCGATCTCCCCATCCCATCCTGCAACCTCCCAGTCCCATCCTGCGAACCCCCCCTTCCCATCCTGCGAACCCCCCCTTCCCATCCTGCGAACCCCCCATCCCATCCTGCCATCTCCCCCATCCCATCCTGCGAACCCCCCCCATCCCATCCTGCGATCTCCCCGTCCTATCCTGCGACCTCCCAGTCCCATCCTGCGACCTCCCCGTCCCATCCTGCGATCTCCCCGTCCCATCCTGCGATCTCCCCGTCCCATCCTGCGATCTCCCCGTCCCATCCTGCGACCCCCCCCCCGTCCAATCCTGCGACCCCCCCGTCCAATCCTGCGATCTCCCCGTCCCATCCTGCGACCCCCCCCGTCCAATCCTGCGATCTCCCCGTCCCATCCTGCGACCCCCCCCGTCCAATCCTGCGACCCCCCCCGTCCAATCCTGCGTCCCCCCCGTCCCATCCTGCGACCCCCCCGTCCAATCCTGCGACCCCCCCCCCCCGTCCCCGTTTTTATTGCATTTTAGTGTAACTATGAGATCTGAGGTCTTTTTGACCCCCCCCCCCCCCCCCCCAGATCTCATATTTAAGAGGACCTGTCATGCTTTTTTTTTCTATTACAAAGGATGTTTACATTCCTTGTAATAGGAATAAAAGTGACACAATTTTTTTTTTTTTTTTTTTAAACAGTGTAAAAATAAATAAAATCATGTAAAATAAATAAAAAAATTAAATAAATTTTTTTAAAAACCCCCCAGACCCGACGAGCTAGCGCGCGGAAGCGAACGCATACGTGAGTAGCGCCCGCATATGAAAACGGCGGTTAAACCACACATGTCTTGCTTTTTGTCCCTATTCCTTTTTCTTTACACGTTATCCATCACCACGTGTAATGTGATTATTAGACATCTGTTCACTCTCTATTCTGTCCACAAGATGGCGCAATCTGCTGGGTGCGGACCGCTCGCGTATTCACTGACACCCGGCGGGTAAGCTCCACACCTGCACGGCTAGGGGGGCGGGTACGGCGGGTACTTTTCTGCCTGTCCCCTGGGCCTTTGCACGTGGAGGAGCTCTTTGACACTTTGACCCCATGCTTGCTTCCTTGTTTTCATGGGGTTCGTATACCTGCCGGTGACGTTGCGGCGCGTGACGTCATCACGCTACGCCGCGCGCCTTGGCGTCAGGGGGACGCCCTGAGCTCCACACACAGCTGCTTGCTATGCAGCTGATTTTGTGGAGCGGACACTGATTGGCTGATACAGTACAGTGTGTCTGCACTTTGTATAATTGTATTTGTACTGTTACCTTTTACATATATATATATATATATATATATTTCTCTACATGTTTAATAAAGTTGGCACTGTAGCGCATTTTTATACAAAATATTTTTGATATTATACATTTTACTTTTGGCCAGTAAAAATCCCCCAAGGGCGGCCTCAATGCACTTATGGTGCACAGTTCTTTCTTGTTCTAATTTTTAGGATGTTGGCCTCCACCTTACTCTGAATTTCTCATTCTTTATTCTCTAGGGTGTTAGAAAAAAACAAACATATATAATGTTTGGGGGTTCTAAGTAATTTTCTAGCAAAAAAAAAAACAGTTTTAAACATGTAAACACCTAAAATCCAAAACGAGGCTGGTCCTTAAGTGGTTAAGGGGGTGTGGCAGGGGGTGTGTCCTATGCCTACATACTTTTGCTAATTGGTGTCCCTCATTCCCATCTCAGAAAGTTGGGAGGTGTGGACATCTGACCTCCATATGCTACCTACAGCCAGCTTAAAGAGGAGGTCCAGTCGAAAAAAAAAAAAATTCAAAGTCAGCAGCTACAAATACTGCAGCTGCTGACTTTTAATTGGACACTTACCTGTCCCAGGGTCCAGCGATGTGGGGGATCGAAGCCCCACTCGTCTCCCCCTCCGTTCAGAGGCGCCGGCATTGCAACTGTGGGCGCCGGGCTGTGGCACCCACTGCGCATGCGCGAGCGGCGCCGAGCGCCGTGATTGGCCGCTCAGTCGCCTGGGACCTGTAATGGGTCCCAGATGATTGACAGGAGGGAGGGAGCAGAGCGGAGCCCTTCCTGTGCCGAGGGGGAAGTGATGTCACCAGCCCAGGCAAAGGAAGAGGCAGACTACGAGGGACCCCCTAGCAACAGGCATTTAGAGGTAAGTAAAAAAAATATATATATATATCCAAATGTTCAAAAATATATTTTTTTTTTTCAAAATGTTTTTTTTTTTCAAAAATGATTTTTTTTTTATTTTTTCAAAAATGATTTCTTTTTTCGTAAATGATTTAAAAAAAAAAAATATTATTTTTTTTTTTTTTTGATGGGGTGGTCATAATGTTTTGGCTGATCATGAGGGGGGGGATCGGGGTCATAATGTCAGCTTTTGTCACCTCCCACTCTAGTTTTGAACACTTCGCCATTCATTCCTATGGGACCAATTTTGCCGCAAAAACTACGATATTTCGTGAACCATTCGGCGAAACGTTCCACAAAGTAATAGCGCACCAATCGGGAACAATCCGCACGTTTCGGTATATTACTTGTCTATGTAGTGTAAAAGCTGTGGGAGGAGTTAGGGTGGTAAATTTGGCTATAATAATAATATATATGTGAGATAACAGGAAGTGGTCTTGCTATGCAGGAACACTTAATAATGGAAAGTAAAAAAAACCTGTAATGCCGCGTACGCACGAGCGGACTTCTCATCGGCCTGAACTCCGAAGGACTTTGGCGGAGTTCCGACGAAAACGGACTCGCCTACACACGATTCCACCAACGTCCGATCGTGTCGGGGACGAACCCGCAGGAGAACTAACATCTATGAATCTTGTATCAACGAACACAAATTCTCCAGCGCTAATGCGCACACGAGCGTGCGGGCGAGAGCTGTTAGGACAGTTTATTCTTTCAGTGTGGTGTGTGCCAAAGCGCACACACCACGTGAGAGACTCCAGGCGCCAAGCATACTATTTAACCGCTTCCTGACCGGCGCACGCCGATGTACGTCGGCAGAATGGCGCAGGTGGGCAAATGGGCGTACCTGTACGTCCATTTAAATTCCCCGCTGTGCCATTGTGTGCGCGCCGGGAGCTCCGTGAGTCGGGTCGCGGGTCCCGCGGACTCGATCGCCGCGGGGAGGAGAGGATGAACGGGGAGATGCCGTTGTAAACAGCATCTCCCCGTTCTGCTTAGTGATAAGTGTCACTCGATCTCTGCTCCCTGTCATTGGAGCAGAGATCAGTGATGTCACCCACACAGCCCCTCCCCCTGACAGTTAGAATCACTCCCCTAGGACACACTTAACCCCTCCCCGCCCCCTAGTGGTTAACCCCTTCACTGCTAGGGCCATTTACACAGGAATCAATGCATTTTTTAATCGCACTGATCGCTGTATAAATGACAATGGTCCCAAAAATGTGTAAAAAATGTACGACATGTCCGCCATAACATCGCAGTCACAATAAAAATCGCTGATCGCCGCCATTACTAGTAAAAAAAAAAAATTATTAATAAAAATGCCATAAAACTATCCCCTATTTAGTAAACACTATAACATTTGCGCAAACCAATTAATAAACGCTTATTGCGATTTTTTTTTTTTTACCAAAAATATGAAGAAGAATACATATCGGCCTAAACTGAGGAAAAAAAATGTTTTTTTATATATTTTTGGGGGATATTTATTATAGCAAAATGTAAAAAATAATGCGTTTTTTTGTTTTCAAAATTGTCGCTCTTATTTTGTTTATAGCGCAAAAAATCGCAGAGGTGATCAAATACCACCAAAAGAAATCTCTATTTGTGAGAAAAAAAGGAACGTAAATTTTTGTTTGGGAGGCACGCCGCACGACCGCGCAATTGTCAGTTACGGCGACGCAGTGCCGAATCGCAAAAAAACGCTCTGGTCAGGAAGGGGGGGTAAAATCTTCTGGGGCTGAAGCGGTGAAAGCATATTGCAGCCGTCACCAACTTCAGCCTCCGATCAGGTACGTGATAGATCGTTTCGAACGCGATGACGTACGACCGGACTAGAAAAGGGAGTTCAATAAATAGCCAGTAGCCAATAGCTGCCCTTGCGCCATTTTCGGTCCGTCGGACTAGCATACAGACGGAACGTTTTGTTTTTTTTTCAATAGGGATCGAGTCCGTTGGAAAGATTTGAAACATGTTCTATTTCTAAGGTCCATCAGATTTTTTCGACAGATGAAGCCCACACGCGATCGAAATGTCCGACGGATTTGTTCCGTCGGACCTTTTCTTCCAGGAAAAGTCCGGTCATGTGTACGCGGCATAAGACAAAGGCATAATGAGCTAGCATGCATCGCATACTAGCTCATCATGAAATACTTACCTTAGAACGAAGCCCTGCAGCGGCGCTCGCACACCACTGACATCTTTCCCGGGGGGTTTCTTCTGGGTTCATAGACGTCCTGCGCTGATATTGGCCCGGAGCTGCGATGACATCACTCCCGCGCCTGCGTGCGGGAGCCGCCGGTCACGGCGCGGGCCCTGAAGAAACAGCACGGGCAGCCGTTTCCCTTAGCACGCATGCGCCGATGACGTAATAGCCGGGGTATACAGTAAATATCCGCTAAACGGGGCAAGTTTAATCGGTTCAATACCGGGCATTTTCACCCCCTTCCTTCCCAGACCAATTTCTAGTTTTCAGCGCTGTCGCAAGTTAAACAACAATTCCGCGGTCGTGCGACGTTGTACCCAAACAAAATTGACGTCCTTTTTTCCCCCACAAATAGAGATTTCTTTTGGTGGTATTTGATAACCTCTGCAGTTTTTATTTTTTGCGCTATAAACAAAAGAAGAGCGACAATTTTGAAAAAAACACAATATCTTTTACTTTTTGCTATAGTAAATATCCCAATTTTTAAAAAAAAACAAATTTTTTCCTCAGTTTAGGCCGATACGTATTCTTCTGCATATTTTTGGTAAAAAAAATAGCAATAAGCGTATATTGATTGGTTTGCACAAAAGTTATAGCGTCTATAAAATACAGGATAGATTTTTGGGATTTTTAAAAAAAAATTATTTATTTATTTATTTATTTTACTAATAATAGCGGCGTTCGCGTTTTTTTTTTCGTGACTGCGAAATTGCGGCGGACACATCGGACACTTTTGACACATTTTTGGGACCATGCTATAAAATTGCATTGATTACTGTGTAAATGTGACAGGCAATGAAGGGGTTAACCACTAGGGGGCGGGGAGGGGTTAAATGTGTTTCCTAGGGGAGTGTTTATAACTGTAGGAGGCGGGGACATACAAGGGGAGGAGACCGATCGGTGTTCCGCTGTACTGGGAACACAGATCGCTCTCCTCTCACCTGACAGGACGTGGATCTGTGTGTTTACACACACAGATCCACGGTCCGGCCCGGTTAACGGGCAATCGCGGGTGTCCGGCGGACATCGTGGCCGCCGGGCACACGCACCGGGTCCCGAGCAACGCGGCGGGCGCACGCGCGCCCCCTAGACGGCCGGGAACCCGAGGCCGTCATATGACGTCCACCCAGGATGGGAGATCTTATCTGTGGACGTCATATGTCTATACGCGGGTAGTGAAGGGGTTAAGAGATATTTGCAGTACCTGTAGGTGAAAACAAAATAGGGGAGTTTACTTCCTCCTTTAAGGGCAGGTATGCCTGGAGGGAGCCCATCCCTCCTTAAATGTACAGGGACGCAGTGGACACTCAGCAATGGCACAATGGCAGCGAAGGTATCCCCCCCTCACACTCAGTATAAGTAGCAGGAGGGGAGGGGGGGGGACACGTTTTTAGGACTAGGTGGCGTTAGGCTGGAACTTTTACTTCAAACCATACTCTAGAGCAGTGATGGGGAACCTCTTTGAAACGGAGTGCCCAAATTGCAACACAAACCAACTTATTTATTTCAAAGTGCCAACACTGAAATTACCATCTTTGGCGAAGCTGTGTGACAGTGGAACGCATGTGTATGGTGCCTGGGCCCTTTTTTTATGATGTTTGGAGGATTGTCATAACCTTATGAAATAAGGCTTAGGACAATCCTCTAAATGCCATATAAAAAGGATACACAACGTTGTCACCCTAAAAAAAAAAAAAAAGACACTCCAGGGCCCAGGCACCATACACATGCATTCCATTGTCAAACACGCACAGCATAGCGGCTATACACATACATAGCTGTAATCAGATCACTGCCCCTCATCATGTCTACATAACCTCCCAACCGTCCCTGAATGGGCGGGATGGTCCCGCAAAGGGAGGGCTTTCCCGCTCGTGTACAGAGAATCCTGCACTGTGTCTTGCACATACAATTCTCTAACACAGATTTTTTATGAATGTCTCCATGCAGACCCTTAATCTCCTCTCCTGGAATGTGAGAGGGCTCAATTCTGAAATTAAGAGAGCTCTAGTCTTTAGATATATATTAAAACGTAAACCACATATCATATTCCTCCAACAATCCCATCTTGTAGTCTCCAAGACGCTGGCTCTCCGTAGTAGGGTCTTTGTAGGCAGAGCATTTCACTCAACATACTGTAGCTATGCTAGAGGTGTATCCGTCCCATTATCCAAATCCTTAATGCATACTACCAAGACAGTGAAATTGGACCCTTTCGGTAGGTTTGTTATCTTAGTAATAATCATTTATAACCAACCATATACACTGGTAGCGATTTATATACCACCCCCTTTTACAATAGGGGTTTGGGAAACGGTGATGGCGGAGGTGGTCCAGGTGGCGGAGGGACCTATTATCTTAGCAGGTGATATGAATACAGTACTGTCGCCTGACAAAGATAGGTTCAGGGTGGTGACTGTGGGAGGATCCCCACTAGAAGCCGGTGTGAAACCATGTGATCTGGTGGAGGTGGAAACACCCAGATGCTAAAGCATACTCTTGTTTTTCCTCCACCTTCAACACCCTATCTAGATTAGATGTGTTTTGTGTCCAGGGCATTGCTGCCAAGGGTCCAAGAGGTTCAATATCTGCCGCGGGCCATCTCGGACCACTCCCCGTTGCTCCTTACCATTGCCATGGAAAAACCACGCGGGTGCGTTGTATGGAGACTGAGCCCCTTGTGGCTCAGGGAAGAGTGTTTTGGGAGGTCCGTTGGAGCGTCTATCAATAACTTCTGGCTAGAAAATAGAAGAGAGTTCCCGGTGGGCACAACATGGGATGCGTTCAAGGCCTTCAGTTAGAGAGTCTATCTCCGGACTGGTTAAACAACTTCAATCAGACAGGGAATGGAAGATTAAGGAAGCAGAACAAAGAGCTGCAGAGGTAGATTATATTAAAAATCCGAACCCGGATACCCACAAAATACGGAGGGAGGCAATACGCCAATTAGATCTAGTCTTAGTGGAAAAAACGCAGAAGAAACTACTTTACCAACCACAGAGAATTTTTGACTGCTAGCTTACCTGGCTCACTCACCCCAAGCTCCGACCTCCATCCCACACATCTATGATGCCAACATGAAACTTTGCACACTACAGTCAGAAATAGCTGATGCCTTTGTGGCCTTTTACTCTGACCTTTATACTTCAAAGCAGTGGTGTATTTAGGTTTTGTGCTGCCCTAGGCCTGACTAAACTCATGCACCCCCTAATTTAAATACGACCCACCCCTTCCTGTCAAGGCCACACCCCTTCCTATTTAAGACACGCCCTGTCATCTGTAAACCACACCCCTTCCTCTTTCAATTGATGGGCACAGTGGCTGCGTTTGATGGCACAGTGACAGCAATTGATGGGCACAGTGGCTGCGTTTGATGGGCACAGTGACTGTGTTTGATGGCACAGTGGCGGCAATTGATGGGGCACAGTGGCTGCGTTTGATGGGGCACAGTGGCTGCATTTGATGGGGCACAGTGGCGGCTATTGATGAGCACAGTGGCGACGTTTGATGGGGCACAGTAGCGGCAATTGATGGGCACAGTGGCGGCAATTGATGGGCACAGTGGCGGCAATTGATGGGCACAGTGGCGGCAATTGATGGGCACAGTGGCGGCAATTGATGGGCACAGTGGCGGCGTTTGGGGCACAGTGGCTGCGTTTGTTGGGGCACAGTAGCGGCTATTGATGGGCACAGTGGCTGCGTTTGATGAGGCACAGAAGCGGCTATTGATGGGCACAGTGGCTGCGTTTGGGGGCACAGTGGATGCGTTTGGGGGCACAGTGGCTGCATTAATATAGCTGCCTGGGTTACGGTATACAAGTTTTTAAATCAATTACCTGAGGGTTCCCACCGTCGTCGTCGTCCTCTTCCTCTCTCGCTCCTTCTCCTCTGGTAACCAGAGAGACCCGTCCCAACTCCCTGAGCTGGACTGCATGCAATGATGTCACGTGGAGGTAGGCGGAGCATTAGGCTCCACCTCCACCAGTTAAGCTGACAGAATCAGTCACGGTCCGTTTTATGGGGGGGGGGGGGCGGCAGTTGCTCCCCCCCTCGGCCAAGTACGCGCCCATACTGTGCCAGTGCTGATGAGTGCATGATATATAACAAGGCAAGCTGGCCGCAGGAGGCTGTTTTGGAGCGGGAGCTGGCCGCGGGAGGCTGAATCTGTGCAGGACGTGGGGAGGATGGGTCGGGGGGGCTTTTGTGTGGGGGGGGGCGGCAAAAAAGCCGCTGCCCCCCCCACCTGCAAAGTGCTGCCCTAGGCCTAGGCCAAGACACAGCACTGCTTCAAAGGTAGACTACGAGAAGGAGGCAATTCAAAAATACTTAGCCCCAATACCCCTACAGGAGCTTACTAGTGAGGGAGCAGAAGAACTTGATCTCCCCCTCTCGGTAGAAGAAGTTATACTAGCCATAAAATCTCTAAACCCAAATAGGACTCCAGGATTGGATGGTCCACCAGTTGAATGGTATTGACTTGACATGTACAAAGATACCGATGATAGGGGGGGTACTTCCTGAAACTATGAGAGAGGCACTTATAGTGCTGATTCCCAAGCCGCACAAGGACCATGACCTATGTGAATCATGCAGGCCGATATCCTTAATTAACGTTGATGCAAAAATATTGGCTAAACTTCTGGCTAAGAGATTAAATAGGGTGATTGTCTCCATTATTCACCCACATCAGACAGGTTTCATACCTGAAAGGTCAACCGCCATGAATTTGCGACGCCCCTTTACCATTGTGCAGTCGGAAGGCCCCACCCCGGACACCAGGATAGTGGTGTCACTCGATACGCACAAAGCGTTCGATCCTATAGAATGGCCATATCTAATTGCGGTCCTTGAGCGAATGAGTTTCGGTCCTAGATTCATAGCATGGGTCAAAATACTATATGCGGAGCCAAGGGCCGGGCTTAGGGTTAATAAAACTATTACGAACCCGTTCCATATAGCTAGGGGCACACGGCAGGGGTGCCCTTTGTCGCCCCTGTTGTTTGCCCTGGCCATAGGACCGCTGGCGGCTCTGTTGAGAGCGGATGGAAATATCAGGGGCTGTAAGGTCAATACGTTGGAGGAAAAAAACTCTCTATGCGCAGCGGACATGCTTCTGTACTTGAACGAGGTGGAGGACTCACTGGTGACTGCCTTGGATAGAATTTCAGAATTTGGGGGATATTCAGGATTCAAGGTGAATTGGAATAAATCCATAATCTTTCCCTTCCTCATTGAGTATGTCCCCAGGTTGCCCCCTGAGGTACCACTGAAAGTCGTCTCCAAATTTCGTTATCTGGGGATTGAGATACAGTTGCCACTGAATACATATATACCCAATAACCAATGGCGTCCCTAGGGGGGGCCAGAGGGGGCCCTGACCCCCCCCCCCCAACATTATGCTGTGCCCCCCAATTAATTTTTTTTTACAAAAAGGCAATGTCTTTTTGTTTGCATTTGTAGCAGATGCGCCGCATCTTACTCGGGCCGCCGCTGGAGTAGCACAGTCTCTATTGAGAGGGAGAGCATCCCCAGTCAGCTCCTGCGGGTGATTCCTCCCCCCTCCCTCTGCTCGCTGACACTGCATAATGCGGGCGCACACACAGCCACGGCCGCCCGATCTGCTCCTTCCCCTGCATCCTCATTGGCAGGAAGAAGAGCGAGTTGTAGAAAGGACTCCACCAGGACTCTCAGTTACTGAAAAAACAGACTGATTTCTCCCGTCCTTAGGACAGGAGAACCAGCCTGTAAATTCCAAGAGATGTCAGACCAGCGCTGTGAATAGCAGGGGCAGGACAGCAAGAGGAGGCTGGGGAACCCCACAGTGGCAGAACACCAGGGCCCGGAGGCAAGACAACCTTTGCAACCCGGATAGTTCTCCCACTGCTTTGGACCCTTATATTTTCTTGGTATGCTGGTGACATATATCTCTTGTTTTCTGCCACCCTGGGGGGGGCCAATACAGTAGGAAGGGAGCTCACTGCAGAACATGTGAAAGGGCCGTTGTGGGATCGTAGTAAAGGGCCCCAGGATAGATAGATATATTTGCATTTTATAGTTGCCCCCCCTACTTTTGTCCCTGTCGCCCCCCATGTGCCCCCCTAAATATGAAAGCTGGAGACGCCACTACCAATAACCTGTCTCCCATGAAGCAACGTTTAAGGGAAAGTACACAAGCTTGGGCTAAGCTGCCTATCGGCCTCCTTGGACGAATAATTATGTTCAAAATGGTTTACCTGCCCAGGTTTCTCTACCTGTTCTGGCATGCCCCAATCTATACCCCTAAGAAGTGGTTTACAGATATAAATAAAGTACTTTCCTCATTCCTATGGGGACCTAAACCAGCTAGGGTGTCCTTGGATACACTTCACTTACCAGTAAAGTCGGGAGGGTTAGCCTTGCCAAACCTGCAATGTTATTACCTGGCACCTCAATTGACACATGTGGGGGTTCCCACAATTGAACATTGCCTCGGTGGCAACACAAGCAGCTCAGGTCCACTCATACGAGGCGTTGATCAATGTCCTTCCCAGAAACGGTCCACACCCAGAGAAAGGGGGCGGATATATTGAAACGATCATACAAAATATTTCACTTGTGTAATACTCGAGTGGGTGGCACCAGCCTTTCAGCTTCCCCCTAATGCCCCACTATGGCACAACCCTCAACTTCAAAGAGATAGTCAAGGTACCGGATGATGGAGCGTGCTGGGCGGTGTACGGAGTAAAACACGCCCATCAGCTGTTTTCAGACGGGGTGCTCAGATCGTTCATAGACCTGAAAACGGAATACGGAGTCCCAAACAGTTTTTTAGGTATCTCCAACTGGGACACGCGGTAACACCTCAATTTGGTGGAGGTGAAGTGACACTCGCCCCTTCCAATATGGAAAAAATGATCGCTGAGGAAGATCACTCGAAGTTGATCTCTAGATACTACTTCACACACCGCTGACATCTTCCTCCTCCTCCAGAATGGAGAGGGTAGCAGCACAATGGAAGACAGACATACCAGCTCCTACAGAAGGGGCTTCGTCAGGGGCCCTAGAAACACCGGGGCCCTCAATGATCTCTGCCAGGGAGAAACTATTACAATTTTTTCCCCTTAGCCCTTGTCGCCGCAGTCTGATCAGCTTAGGTCTGTGAACTGTTTGGATTGTTCTTATATATTTTCTGTGTTTACTTTGTTGTTACATTATTGTATATTAATTATTTCATTTATCTTGTTAGCCACAACTTTTCCTGCTCCTGAAGAAGCGTGAAGGCACGCGTAACATGTTGAGCATTTTTTGACGGAAATAACCTTATCGTTGATCTGCTGTCCAGCCATATCCTCGGATACTTACCTACTTTGGATAAGTTATCCCCATATCCTCGGATACTTACCTACTTTGGATAAGTTATCCCCATATCCTCGGATACTTACCTACTTTGGATAAGTTATCCCCATATCCTCGGATACTTACCTACTTTGGACAAGTTATCCCCATATCCTCGGATACTTACCTACTTTGGACAAGTTATCCCCATATCCTCAGATACTTACCTACTTTGGACAAGTTATCCCCATATCCTCGGATACTTACCTACTTTGGATAAGTTATCCCCATATCCTCGGATACTTACCTACTTTGGATAAGTTATCCCCATATCCTTGGATACTTACCTACTTTGGACAAGTTATCCCCATATCCTCGGATACTTACCTACTTTGGACAAGTTATCCCCATATCCTCGGATACTTACCTACTTTGGACAAGTTATCCCCATATCCTCGGATACTTACCTACTTTGGATAAGTTATCCCCATATCCTCGGATACTTACCTACTTTGGATAAGTTATCCCCATATCCTCGGATACTTACCTACTTTGGACAAGTTATCCCCATATCCTCGGATACTTACCTACTTTGGACAAGTTATCCCCATATCCTCGGATACTTACCTACTTTGGATAAGTTATCCCCATATCCTCGGATACTTACCTACTTTGGACAAATTATCCCCATATCCTCAGATACTTACCTACTTTGGATAAGTTATCCCCATATCCTCGGATACTTACCTACTTTGGATAAGTTATCCCCATATCCTCAGATACTTACCTACTTTGGATAAGTTATCCCCATATCCGAGTCCTGATGTATAGAGATGGCTCTATACAGCAACAACTTTATTGATTACTTTCTGTATTTTGATATCTTGTGGTTTTTTTAATAATCAGTGTTTATTTATGCTTTTTCAATAAACTATTTTTGTAACATAATTTGTGTCACTGTGCCTACAAAGTCCTTAAGTCCCTCCCCTTTTTCTTTCGCTAGATTAGTTTCAGGACGCGGCATTTTTATATTTGTTTATGTGTCCACAGTACCACTCTGTGTTACCATACATCCGTTTTTTATAACGATTACAATTTAACTACCTACATAGAGTATACTGTACCCCCAAACGTTTACATAAAATGGGGAGAGTCCCCAAAGTGCCCCCTCGCTGCAAATCAGCCGTGGGAGGCATTTTCACATGATATGTCCTCAGGTGGAGAGCTACTGGAAGGCGATCCTTTGCCTATTCGGAGGAGACACTAGAGCTGCCCAACATGTACTCTCCAGCTAGAGAGGAAGGATTATTAGACAAATCCAAAAGTGCCGCCAATATCTTACTTGGGAGACATCAGGTCCCATGACCCTACAATATTTATTCCAATCACCCGAAGAGACAACGCCTGGTGGGGAAAACTTATGGCAACAAAGAACCTATTGACTAGATCAGGGGTCTCCAAACTTTCTAAGTAAAGGAGATTTGGAGGAAGAAGAATTATCGATATAAAAAAAAAAAACCCCTCTGGAGAATAGTTTTCTGCTACGCCCGAAAAAAGCTCTGGCCCTTAAATGGTGAAGCCCGCGGGTGAAATTAATTAACAACGCCCTACCAATGTACAAACTAACCCACAAGGCTGGAGGACGCTCCAGAAAGTTTGAGAAGGATTGGGGAAAATGGATAGAAAAAAATATCAGGAGAAGTAATGGTTTGATGGATGCCGTGTATATCAGAGAGAAACTGTAACAACATGGTAAATGACTAAAGAGTGAGATGTACCCTGGCACCAGGGGGCGGACTGACAACTCATGGGGCTCCCGGGGCAATAGGAGATTATGGGGCCCCCAGGCAATAGGAGATTATGGGGCCCCCAGGCAATAGGAGATTATGGGGCCTCCCGGGCAATAGATTATGGGGCCACACTGTATACACACACACACATACAGTGTAGACACACAATATACACACACACTGAAAAGGTACTGGAGAGGCGGGGCAGCTATAATCTTTGGATTTTTTTTAAAAAAAACACAGATTTTTACATACTGTCCCTGGTTTTATTGAGGCTGACAACCCTGATGGGGCCCCCTAGTGGCATGGGGCCCTCGGGCAGTGCCCGAATGGTCAGTCCGCCCCTGCGGCTGGCACACAAAATGAGACACAGAAGAGACATAGAAATGTTGTATTATTATTTTATCACAACAGGTTTCAATTGAATACTGAACAATAAATTTGAACTGTAACACTGAAATGTACGATATTGTGTAAAAATACATATTACCTCCTGTCCTACCCTCCACACTCCTCTCCTCTACACCCTAACCCCCTGTCCTACCCTCCACACTCCTCTCCTCTACACCCTAACCCCCTGTCCTACCCTCCACACTCCTCTCCTCTACACCCTAACCCCCTGTCCTACCCTCCACACTCCTCTCCTCTACACCCTAACCCTCTGTCCTACCCTCCACACTCCTCTCCTCTACACCCTAACCCCCTGTCCTACCCTCCACACTCCTCTCCTCTACACCCTAACCCCCTGTCATATACTCCTCTCCTCTACACCCTAACCCCCTGTCATACCCTCCACACTCCTCTCCTCTACACCCTAACCCCCTGTCCTACCCTCCACACTCCTCTCCTCTACACCCTAACCCCCTGTCCTACCCTCCACACTCCTCTCCTCTACACCCTAACCCTCTGTCCTACCCTCCACACTCCTCTCCTCTACACCCTAACCCCCTGTCCTACCCTCCACACTCCTCTCCTCTACACCCTAACCCCCTGTCATATACTCCTCTCCTCTACACCCTAACCCCCTGTCATACCCTCCACACTCCTCTCCTCTACACCCTAACCCCCTGTCCTACCCTCCACACTCCTCTCCTCTACACCCTAACCCCCTGTCCTACCCTCCACACTCCTCTCCTCTACACCCTAACCCCCTGTCATATCCTCCACACTCCTCTCCTCTACACCCTAACCCCCTGTCCTACCCTCCACACTCCTCTCCTCTACACCCTACCCCCCTGTCATACCCTCCACACTCCTCTCCTCTACACCCTAACCCCCTGTCCTACCCTCCACACTCCTCTCCTCTACACCCTAACCCCCTGTCATATACTCCTCTCCTCTCCTCTACACCCTAACCCCCTGTCCTATCCTCCACACTCCTCTCCTCTACACCCTAACCCCCTGTCATATACTCCTCTCCTCTACACCCTAACCCCCTGTCATATACTCCTCTCCTCTACACCCTAACCCCCTGTCCTACCCTCCACACTCCTCTCCTCTACACCCTAACCCCCTGTCCTACCCTCTACACTCCTCTCCTCTACACCCTAACCCCCTGTCCTACCCTCCACACTCCTCTCCTCTACACCCTAACCCCCTGTCATAACCTCCACACTCCTCTCCTCTACACTCTAACCCCCTGTCCTACCCTCCACACTCCTCTCCTCTACACCCTACCCCCCTGTCATACCCTCCACACTCCTCTCCTCTACACCCTAACCCCCTGTCCTACCCTCCACACTCCTCTCCTCTACACCCTAACCCCCTGTCCTATCCTCCACACTCCTCTCCTCTACACCCTAACCCCCTGTCATATACTCCTCTCCTCTACACCCTAACCCCCTGTCATATACTCCTCTCCTCTACACCCTAACCCCCTGTCCTACCCTCCACACTCCTCTCCTCTACACCCTAACCCCCTGTCATATACTCCTCTCCTCTACACCCTAACCCCCTGTCATATACTCCTCTCCTCTACACCCTAACCCCCTGTCATACCCTCCACACTCCTCTCCTCTACACCCTAACCCCCTGTCCTACCCTCCACACTCCTCTCCTCTACACCCTAACCCCCTGTCCTACCCTCCACACTCCTCTCCTCTACACCCTAACCCCCTGTCATATCCTCCACACTCCTCTCCTCTACACCCTAACCCCCTGTCCTACCCTCCACACTCCTCTCCTCTACACCCTACCCCCCTGTCATACCCTCCACACTCCTCTCCTCTACACCCTAACCCCCTGTCCTACCCTCCACACTCCTCTCCTCTACACCCTAACCCCCTGTCCTATCCTCCACACTCCTCTCCTCTACACCCTAACCCCCTGTCATATACTCCTCTCCTCTACACCCTAACCCCCTGTCATATACTCCTCTCCTCTACACCCTAACCCCCTGTCCTACCCTCCACACTCCTCTCCTCTACACCCTAACCCCCTGTCCTACCCTCTACACTCCTCTCCTCTACACCCTAACCCCCTGTCCTACCCTCCACACTCCTCTCCTCTACACCCTAACCCCCTGTCATATACTCCTCTCCTCTACACCCTAACCCCCTGTCATAACCTCCACACTCCTCTCCTCTACACCCTAACCCCCTGTCCTACCCTCCACACTCCTCTCCTCTACACCCTACCCCCCTGTCATACCCTCCACACTCCTCTCCTCTACACCCTAACCCCCTGTCCTACCCTCCACACTCCTCTCCTCTACACCCTAACCCCCTGTCCTATCCTCCACACTCCTCTCCTCTACACCCTAACCCCCTGTCATATACTCCTCTCCTCTACACCCTAACCCCCTGTCATATACTCCTCTCCTCTACACCCTAACCCCCTGTCCTACCCTCCACACTCCTCTCCTCTACACCCTAACCCCCTGTCATATACTCCTCTCCTCTACACCCTAACCCCCTGTCATACCCTCCACACTCCTCTCCTCTACACCCTAACCCCCTGTCATATCCTCCACACTCCTCTCCTCTACACCCTAACCCCCTGTCCTACCCTCCACACTCCTCTCCTCTACACCATAACCCCCTGTCCTATCCTCCACACTCCTCTCCTCTACACCCTAACCCCCTGTCATATACTCCTCTCCTCTACACCCTAACCCCCTGTCATATACTCCTCTCCTCTACACCCTAACCCCCTGTCCTACCCTCCACACTCCTCTCCTCTACACCCTAACCCCCTGTCCTACCCTCTACACTCCTCTCCTCTACACCCTAACCCCCTGTCCTACCCTCCACACTCCTCTCCTCTACACCCTAACCCCCTGTCATATACTCCTCTCCTCTACACCCTAACCCCCTGTCATACCCTCCACACTCCTCTCCTCTACACCCTAACCCCCTGTCCTACCCTCCACACTCCTCTCCTCTACACCCTAACCCCCTGTCATACCCTCCACACTCCTCTCCTCTACACCCTAACCCCCTGTCCTACCCTCCACACTCCTCTCCTCTACACCCTAACCCCCTGTCATATCCTCCACACTCCTCTCCTCTACACCCTAACCCCCTGTCATACCCTCCACACTCCTCTCCTCTACACCCTAACCCCCTGTCCTACCCTCCACACTCCTCTCCTCTACACCCTAACCCCCTGTCCTACCCTCTACACTCCTCTCCTCTACACCCTAACCCCCTGTCCTACCCTCCACACTCCTCTCCTCTACACCCTAACCCCCTGTCATATACTCCTCTCCTCTACACCCTAACCCCCTGTCATACCCTCCACACTCCTCTCCTCTACACCCTAACCCCCTGTCCTACCCTCCACACTCCTCTCCTCTACACCCTAACCCCCTGTCCTACCCTCCACACTCCTCTCCTCTACACCCTAACCCCCTGTCCTACCCTCCACACTCCTCTCCTCTACACCCTAACCCCCTGTCATATCCTCCACACTCCTCTCCTCTACACCCTAACCCCCTGTCATACCCTCCACACTCCTCTCCTCTACACCCTAACCCCCTGTCCTACCCTCCACACTCCTCTCCTCTACACCCTAACCCCCTGTCCTACCCTCCACACTCCTCTCCTCTACACCCTAACCCCCTGTCATATCCTCCACACTCCTCTCCTCTACACCCTAACCCCCTGTCCTACCCTCCACACTCCTCTCCTCTACACCCTAACCTCCTGTCCTACCCTCCACACTCCTCTCCTCTACACCCTAACCCCCTGTCCTACCCTCCACACTCCTCTCCTCTACACCCTAACCCCCTGTCCTACCCTCCACACTCCTCTCCTCTACACCCTAACCCCCTGTCATACCCTCCACACTCCTCTCCTCTACACCCTAACCCCCTGTCCTACCCTCCACACTCCTCTCCTCTACACCCTAACCCCCTGTCCTACCCTCCACACTCCTCTCCTCTACACCCTAACCCCCTGTCCTACCCTCCACACTCCTCTCCTCTACACCCTAACCCCCTGTCCTACCCTCCACACTCCTCTCCTCTACACCCTAACCCCCTGTCCTATCCTCCACACTCCTCTCCTCTACACCCTAACCCCCTGTCCTACCCTCTACACTCCTCTCCTCTACACCCTAACCCCCTGTCATATACTCCTCTCCTCTACACCCTAACCCCCTGTCATATACTCCTCTCCTCTACACCCTAACCCCCTGTCATATACTCCTCTCCTCTACACCCTAACCCCCTGTCATATCCCCCCCCCCACATTCCCTCCTAAATATAAAACTCCTAATACAGACAAGGTGTCTGATGGTCTTCATGTTTTCAGGATCTCCAGCGGGGCTGTGAGGCTTCGGTTGTCTCAGTTGTCAGAAAAGGCACTAAGAGAAAAAAGAGATCAGTAAGACAGAATGGAAACCAAATGGCGCAGTGTACATGGAGTATACATTCACATTCATGTAACATTTCCCCTCCCCCCTCCCCCATCGCCCAGGTCAGTGTATTTTATATCTAATTTGTACAAAATGAAATCCCGATTGAATCCTTTATTTCTATCAGCCAAGTGTTGTCCAGGCTCATCAAACAGAAGGTGTTCAATGTCTTCAAATATGTTTTCTTTCTAAAGCAGCCACAGACTAAGAGGAAAAGCCTGTCCCCTGCCAGCAGGTGTGGAGTGGGAATGTTATTCTCTGTGGGGAAGGAGTGGTCTCTCTGCAGAGGTCCATCACGCCCCCTATTTGCTCCATCCTATAGAGCTATAATCAGTAGAGCACATGCTACCTGCTGATTGGAGGCCTTCAGCCTTGACTCCTCTTCCTATACATGTAATGGAGATCCTGTAGGAGTGTGGAAGTGCTGGACTGTGGTAATCACTCCTAACCCCCCCCCCACCCAAATCTACACCTAGTGGGATATCTTCAGCATAATCTGCAATGCCATTAATGTCTGGATGGACGGATATTATATCATCCTACTGGATAGGGGGCAGATCTGGTTATTTCCTCATAAAGTGGGCTGCTGGGCATTACATATATCAACTCTAATCATCATCAAGCCCAGTGCCTTGGGGCACCATCCCACCAACTGACACCAAAGATGGGGCACTATTCCACCAACTGACACCAAAGATGGGGCACCATTCCACCAACTGACAGCATCAATGGGGCACCATTCCACCAACTGACACCATCAATGGGGCACCATTCCACCAAATGACACCATCAATGGGGCACCATTCCACCAACTGACCCCATCAATGGGGTACCATTCCACCAACTGACACCATCAATGGGGCACCATTCCACCAACTGACATCATCAATGGGGTACCATTCCACCAACTGACACCATCAATGGGGCACCATTCCACCAACTGACACCATCAATGGGGTACCATTCCACCAACTGACACCATCAATGGGGCACCATTCCACCAACTGACACCATCAATGGGGCACCATTCCACCAACTGACAGCATCAATGAGGCACTATTCCACCAACTGACACCATCAATGGGGCACCATTCCACCAACTGACACCATCAATGGGGTACTATTTCTCCCATTAAAACCAATGCTGGGGCACTGATGCTGGGGGACTTTCTACACCCACTAGCCACAGTCCGGCTCCCCTAAGGCCTAAAGAACAGTAAACTGGCCCTTTACTTAGAAAGTTTGGAGACCCCTGATCTAGCCAATAGGTTCTTTGTTGCCATAAGTTTTCCCCACCAGGCGTTGTCTCTTCGGGTGATTGGAATAAATATTGTAGGGTCATGTGACCTGATGTCTCCCAAGTAAGATATCGGCAGCACTTTTGGATTTGTCTAATAATCCAGAGCAATGATCATCTGGATGTAGGGCTGGGAGATTTTCTAAAAAAAAAAAAAATCTTCGATTCTCTTAAAAAAAATTTGATTCGAATCGAGTTTTTTTTTTTTCCTTTGGAAACCGCTCTGGTCCCGAGGCACTGCGGACATGAGCTTTTAGGCGAGGCCGCGGCTTCTGTCTAGTCCACGGCGTCCGGCCTCACGGACTAGGCCGAAGCCACGGCCTCACCTAAAAACTCCTTGCCCGCAGCTCTTCAGGCCCCGGTGCGGTGTCAGCTCCGGTCCGGAGGTGCTGCGGGCATGAGCCGTGGACTAGGCCGAAGCCGCGGCCTCGCCTAAAAACTCATGCCCGCAGCGCCTCGGGACGGGGACGGAGATCTCTGTTATGGGATCTCTGTTATGGGATCTCTGTTATGGGATCTCTGTTATGGGATCTCTGTTATGGGATCACTGTTATGGGATCTCTGTTATGGGATCACTGTTATGGGATCTCTGTTATGGGATCACTGTTATGGGATCTCTGTTATGGGATCACTGTTATGGGATCTCTGTTATGGGATCACTGTTATGGGATCTCTGTTATGGGATCTCTGTTATGGGATCACTGTTATGGGATCTCTGTTATGGGATCTCTGTTATGGGATCTCTGTTATGGGATCTCTGTTATGGGATCACTGTTATGGGATCTCTGTTATGGGATCACTGTTATGGGATCTCTGTTATGGGATCACTGTTATGGGATCTCTGTTATGGGATCTCTGTTATGGGATCACTGTTATGGGATCACTGTTATGGGATCACTGTTATGGGATCACTGTTATGGGATCTCTGTTATGTCCCCTCCCTCCTCCCGTAAGAACAATCAAGTGGTGGAACAGTCGCTATGATCATTCCTATATTGTAGGGAATCGCTGGCTGAAACCGGCAATATCTGAATGATGTCTGTAGCTACAGGGCATCATTCAGATATACCTGCTCAAAGTCCGTCACGTCATATGACGACCCGCGGGCGGGAGTGAGGTGGTTAATGGTATCACTAAGTAGGTAAAATAATATTAAGTAAAAAACACACTACAGAGCCCCCTATATTCACTTTTTTTCACAAGAATGTGTACTTACCTATCTGTCTCTGCCTTCATCATGGTCGACTTCCTTTTGGTCCTCATCCTTCTTCTCCTCCATCTCAGCTTTTCTTGCCCGCGCTTTCCGTAGAAGTTCCCTTTTCCTTTTTCTGCTCAGCTGCTTCCCCTCTTTATCCCACTCTGCTTTCAAAGCGTAGGCTTTCTTTAAAAGTTCTCGCTTCTTCCCCCCTCTCTCTTACCTCTCTTACCTGTCCGTCTCCGTCTTCATCATGGCCGACTTCTTTTTGGTCCTCGTCTCTTTTGCTTTCCAACTCGGCTTTTCTTGCCCGCGCTTTCTGTAAAAGTTCTCTTTTCCTTTCTCTGGTCAGCTTCTTCCCCTCTTTATCCCACTCTGCTTTCAATGCGTAGGCTTTCTTTAAAAGTTCTCTTTTCCTTTCTTTGGTCACCTGCTTTCCTTTTTTCTCCCGCTCTGCTTTCTGTAAAAGTCCTCTCTCCTTCCCTCCTTCCATCTCCTCTGCTTTCTTCAGCTCCTCACCTGTCTGCTCCTCCACCTTACTCTCCTCATCCTTCATCTCCTCCATCTCAGCTTCTCCTCTGGTCAGCTGCTTTCCTTCTTTCTCCCGCTCTGCTTTCTGTAAAAGTCCTCGCTTCTTCCCTCCTTCCATCTCCTCTGCTTTCTTCAGCTCCTCACCTGTCTGCTCCTCCACCTTACTCTCCTCATCCTTCATCTCCTCCATCTTGGCTTCTCCTCTGGTCAGCTGCTTTCCTTCTTTCTCCTGCTCTGCTTTCAGTGGGTAGGCTTTCTGTAAAAGTCCTTTCTCCTTCCCTCCTTCCATCTCCTCTGCTTTCTTCAGCTCCTCACCTGTCTGCTCCTCCACCTTACTCTCCTCATCTTTCATCTCCTCCATCTCGGCTTCTCCTCTGGTCAGCTGCTTTCCTTCTTTCTCCCGCTCTGCTTTCTGTAAAAGTCCTCTCTCCTTCCCTCCTTCCATCTCCTCTGCTTTCTTCAGCTCCTCACCTGTCTGCTCCTCCACCTTACTCTCCTCATCCTTCATCTCCTCCATCTCAGCTTCTCCTCTGGTCAGCTGCTTTCCTTCTTTCTCCCACTCTGCTTTCTGTAAAAGTCCTCTCTCCTTCCCTCCTTCCATCTCCTCTGCTTTCTTTAGCTCCTCACCTGTCTGCTCCTCCACCTTACTCTCCTCATCCTTCATCTCCTCCATCTCGGCTTCTCCTCTGGTCAGCTGCTTTCCTTCTTTCTCCCGCTCTGCTTTCTGTAAAAGTTCTTTCTCCTTCCCTCCTTCCATCTCCTCTGCTTTCTTCAGCTCCTCACCTGTCTGCTCCTCCACCTTACTCTCCTCATCCTTCATCTCCTCCATCTTGGCTTCTCCTCTGGTCAGCTGCTTTCCTTCTTTCTCCTGCTCTGCTTTCAGTGGGTAGGCTTTCTGTAAAAGTCCTTTCTCCTTCCCTCCTTCCATCTCCTCTGCTTTCTTCAGCTCCTCACCTGTCTGCTCCTCCACCTTACTCTCCTCATCTTTCATCTCCTCCATCTCGGCTTCTCCTCTGGTCAGCTGCTTTCCTTCTTTCTCCCGCTCTGCTTTCTGTAAAAGTCCTCTCTCCTTCCCTCCTTCCATCTCCTCTGCTTTCTTCAGCTCCTCACCTGTCTGCTCCTCCACCTTACTCTCCTCATCCTTCATCTCCTCCATCTCAGCTTCTCCTCTGGTCAGCTGCTTTCCTTCTTTCTCCCGCTCTGCTTTCTGTAAAAGTCCTCGCTTCTTCCCTCCTTCCATCTCCTCTGCTTTCTTCAGCTCCTCACCTGTCTGCTCCTCCACCTTACTCTCCTCATCCTTCATCTCCTCCATCTTGGCTTCTCCTCTGGTCAGCTGCTTTCCTTCTTTCTCCTGCTCTGCTTTCAGTGGGTAGGCTTTCTGTAAAAGTCCTTTCTCCTTCCCTCCTTCCATCTCCTCTGCTTTCTTCAGCTCCTCACCTGTCTGCTCCTCCACCTTACTCTCCTCATCTTTCATCTCCTCCATCTCGGCTTCTCCTCTGGTCAGCTGCTTTCCTTCTTTCTCCCGCTCTGCTTTCTGTAAAAGTCCTCTCTCCTTCCCTCCTTCCATCTCCTCTGCTTTCTTCAGCTCCTCACCTGTCTGCTCCTCCACCTTACTCTCCTCATCCTTCATCTCCTCCATCTCAGCTTCTCCTCTGGTCAGCTGCTTTCCTTCTTTCTCCCACTCTGCTTTCTGTAAAAGTCCTCTCTCCTTCCCTCCTTCCATCTCCTCTGCTTTCTTTAGCTCCTCACCTGTCTGCTCCTCCACCTTACTCTCCTCATCCTTCATCTCCTCCATCTCGGCTTCTCCTCTGGTCAGCTGCTTTCCTTCTTTCTCCCGCTCTGCTTTCTGTAAAAGTTCTTTCTCCTTCCCTCCTTCCATCTCCTCTGCTTTCTTCAGCTCCTCACCTGTCTGCTCCTCCACCTTACTCTCCTCATCCTTCATCTCCTCCATCTTGGCTTCTCCTCTGGTCAGCTGCTTTCCTTCTTTCTCCTGCTCTGCTTTCAGTGGGTAGGCTTTCTGTAAAAGTCCTTTCTCCTTCCCTCCTTCCATCTCCTCTGCTTTCTTCAGCTCCTCACCTGTCTGCTCCTCCACCTTACTCTCCTCATCTTTCATCTCCTCCATCTCGGCTTCTCCTCTGGTCAGCTGCTTTCCTTCTTTCTCCCGCTCTGCTTTCTGTAAAAGTCCTCTCTCCTTCCCTCCTTCCATCTCCTCTGCTTTCTTCAGCTCCTCACCTGTCTGCTCCTCCACCTTACTCTCCTCATCCTTCATCTCCTCCATCTCAGCTTCTCCTCTGGTCAGCTGCTTTCCTTCTTTCTCCCACTCTGCTTTCTGTAAAAGTCCTCTCTCCTTCCCTCCTTCCATCTCCTCTGCTTTCTTTAGCTCCTCACCTGTCTGCTCCTCCACCTTACTCTCCTCATCCTTCATCTCCTCCATCTCGGCTTCTCCTCTGGTCAGCTACTTTCCTTCTTTCTCCCGCTCTGCTTTCTGTAAAAGTTCTTTCTCCTTCCCTCCTTCCATCTCCTCTGCTTTCTTCAGCTCCTCACCTGTCTGCTCCTCCACCTTACTCTCCTCATCCTTCATCTCCTCCATCCCAGCTTCTCCTCTGGTCAGCTGCTTTCCTTCTTTCTCCCGCTCTGCTTTCTGTAAAAGTCCTCTCTCCTTCCCTCCTTCCATCTCCTCTGCTTTCTTTAGCTCCTCACCTGTCTGCTCCTCCACCTTACTCTCCTCATCCTTCATCTCCTCCATCTCGGCTTCTCCTCTGGTCAGCTGCTTTCCTTCTTTCGTTTTGTGCTTAAAAAAAAAAAAACAGTAAAGTTAGCCCAATTGTTTTTGCATATTGTGAAATATGAAGTTACACCGAGACCTCCTCTGTAACTCAAAACATGTAACCAGTAACAATATTTCAAGCGTCGCCTTTGGGGATTTTTAGGTACCAAACTTTGGCGCCATTCTACGAGCGTGTGTCATTTTGAAGCGTGACATGTTAGGTATCTATTTACCCTGTTTCCCCGAAAATAAGACCTAGTGTGATTGTCGGTGATGGCTGCAATATAAGCCCTACCCCCCCAAATAAGCCCTACCCTGTTTCCCCGAAAATAAGCCCTACCCTGAAAATAAGACCTACAAGGACTTTCCGGCTTATTGGGGGGGGGGGCTTATATTGCAGCCATCACTGACAATCACACTAGGTCTTATTTTCGGGGAAACAGGGTAAATAGATACCTAACATGTCACGCTTCAAAATTGCACACGCTCGTGGAATGGCGCCAAAGTTCGGTACTTAAAAATCCCCAAAGGCGACGCTTGAAATATTTTTACTGGTTACATGTTTTGAGTTACAGAAGAGGTCTAGGGACAAAATTATCGCTCTCGCTCCAACATTCGCTTCGATACCTCACATGTATGGTTTGAACACCGTTTTCATATGTGGGCGGGACTTACGTATGCGTTCGCTTCTGCGTGCGAGCTCATGGTGACAGGGGTGCTTTAAAAAAAAAAAATTTTATTGTTCTTTTTTTTATTCTGACACTCTTTTGAAAAAAAAAATGATCACTTTTATTCCTATTACAAGGAATGTAAACATCCCTTGTAATAGGAATATGACATGACAGGTCCTCTTTATAGTGCGATTTGGGGTCAATAAGACCTCACCTCTCACCACTAGGCTGGGAAGCCTCAAATAAAAAAAATAAATAAACCGATCGCTGCTTCCCAGCCGAAGCGGCACCGTTTTTTTTTTGAAGGCACAGGCCGGGTGTGACGTCATAACATCGCGCCCGGCCTCCGACGATCATAGAGACTACGGTGACCATCTGGTCTGCCGGAAATCTCTATGATCAACATCCGGGGGGGGGGGCGGTAGATCCTCTGTCCGACTCACCGATCATATCGGTAAGTCGGTACAAGCACCGGAGGGTGGCGGGAGGGGGCGTCCCCTCCCTCCTCCCGTAAGAACAATCAAGTGGTGGAACAGCCGCTATGATCGTTCCTATGGTGTAGGGAATCGCTGGCTGAAACCGGCAATATCTGAATGATGTCTGTAGCTACATGGCATCATTCAGATATAGCTGCTCAAAGTCCGTCACGTCATATGACGACCCGCGGGCGGGAGTGAGGTGGTTAATGGTATCACTAAGTAGGTAAAATAATATTAAGTAAAAAACACACTACAGAGCCCCCTATATTCACTTTTTTTTCACAATAATGTGTACTTACCTATCTGTCTCCACCTTCATCATGGTCGACTTCCTTTTGGTCCTCATCCTTCTTCTCCTTCATCTCAGCTTTTCTTGCCCTCGCTTTCCCTAGTAGTAGTTCCCTTTTCCTTTTTCTGCTCAGCTGCTTCCCCTCTTTATCCCACTCTGCTTTCAAAGCGTAGGCTTTCTTTAAAAGTTCTCGCTTCTTCCCCCCTCTCTCTTACCTCTCTTACCTGTCCGTCTCCGCCTTCATCATGGCCGACTTCTTTTTGGTCCTCGTCTCTTTTGCTTTCCAACTCGGCTTTTCTTGCCCGCGCTTTCTGTAAAAGTTCTCTTTTCCTTTCTCTGGTCAGCTTCTTCCCCTCTTTATCCCACTCTGCTTTCAATGCGTAGGCTTTCTTTAAAAGTTCTCTTTTCCTTTCTTTGGTCACCTGCTTTCCTTTTTTCTCCCGCTCTGCTTTCTGTAAAAGTCCTCTCTCCTTCCCTCCTTCCATCTCCTCTGCTTTCTTCAGCTCCCCACCTGTCTGCTCCTCCACCTTACTCTCCTCATCCTTCATCTCCTCCATCTCAGCTTCTCCTCTGGTCAGCTGCTTCCCCTCTTTCTCCCGCTCTGCTTTCTGTAAAAGTCCTCTCTCCTTCCCTCCTTCCATCTCCTCTGCTTTCTTCAGCTCCCCACCTGTCTGCTCCTCCACCTTACTCTCCTCATCCTTCATCTCCTCCATCTCAGCTTCTCCTCTGGTCAGCTGCTTCCCCTCTTTCTCCCGCTCTGCTTTCTGTAAAAGTCCTCTCTCCTTCCCTCCTTCCATCTCCTCTGCTTTCTTCAGCTCCCCACCTGTCTGCTCCTCCACCTTACTCTCCTCATCCTTCATCTCCTCCATCTCGGCTTCTCCTCTGGTCAGCTGCTTTCCTTCTTTCTCCCGCTCTGCTTTCTGTAAAAGTCCTCTCTCCTTCCCTCCTTCCATCTCCTCTGCTTTCTTCAGCTCCTCACCTGTCTGCTCCTCCACCTTATTCTCCTCATCCTTCATCTCCTCCATCTCGGCTTCTCCTCTGGTCAGCTGCTTTCCTTCTTTCTCCCGCTCTGCTTTCTGTAAAAGTCCTCTCTCCTTCCCTCCTTCCATCTCCTCTGCTTTCTTCACCTCCTCACATGTCTCCTCCTCCACCTTACTCTCCTCATCCTTCATCTCAACTTCTCCTCCTCTTTCCTCCCTGTCTGCATAGAATTTCTTCCATTTCTTCTCCATTTCTCTGTCAAATTCCGATCTCATTATGTTGTTACCCATCCTTGCTCCTCTCTGGTATGCTCCTCTATCCTCTCACAGGTATTCAATCACTTCGAACCTATGAAAATAAAAATAGAAAAGGTAAGTAGACGTTCAGATTGTAAAGCGAAACTTCACTCCAAAACATTTTCTTTTAGATTTGGATGGAGTGGGGGGCGGGGCTAAAACTTTTCTAAAGGTTTTCCTTGTTTTCTATGTCCTGCCTGGGAAAGTTTTCCGCACTTCCTGTCCTCTCAGAAGGAAAAGAAGTGAAGGAAAGTCTACCAACCAAATCACAGATGGCAGTAAAAACACCAACTGAGGCTTCGATCCCACCCCCACCCGAAACCCGAAATTCTTATAAAGAGTTAAATGTATGTTTTATATATATATATATAAAATTATTATTTATTTTTGTATTTATATATTTTTAAATAAATTTCTATCTATCATGTTATGGAGACTCTTATCAATCTGATATTTAACATATAAAATCCTCTCTGTAATATCAATGCGCTCCAATAACAATGATCAATAAGGAGAGATCTAGAGGGATTTTCTTTCCCATCAAATTAAAAAAAATATATGTATATTTTGATATATTTTTGTAAATGAATGAATAAATGAGAAGCAGAGAATTGTGGGAAATGTGTGATGTCGGATTATTCTGGGTATGTTGGGTGGAAATCTGTCCCGGGACTCAGGAGAGGAGAAAAGGTGAACCTACCTTCACGGTGCTCAGGAACAAATGATACCCAGCAGAGGGCAGCACCTGCTAATATGGAAGTTGGATCCTCCAACTGTCACTTCCTTATATGACAGTCCCCCCCCCCCCCCACTGTGATGTCACAAGATTTAAAACAACTTGTTCTGGTAAATAAGTCCAGTCTATGAGGGTGAATAAGGTAAAACTAAAAGGTTATGTAATGGGAGATATTATAGTAAACACAGTAACTATGGCGGTAACTAGGTGTACACCTGTAAATCACATTCCAGAAATCAGAGAGGATTGTGGGTAATTGATAACGCGTGGCGGTCTTCTAGCGCAACGACTCCTCTGTGTTCTCTATGACTGGCTGCACTTTGCTGGCTCAGCTTCTAAATAACTGTCATCTGCAGCAGCCAATGAGAACTCTGCAGACATGAGGTGGGCGGGCACTGGTTGCTATGGTCACCATCTGTGTATTGAGTTATTTATTGATCATCACCACATGGGGGATTATAACTCCTCCCAGTTATGGCGGCCACATCCAATCCGGATGGACTCTCTATGAAGAGACGTGCAGAACTCCAGTCCACGGGGGCCAGGCTCCATCCACTCCCATAGGATTCCTCTAGGTGGAGGACGGCAGCCATGGAGGTACGGTGGGATCATTCTGTCCCATCTAACACCTTGTCCATAGACGGCCCTCGAGGGCTAGGCTCCGACCCTACTCCCATAGGATTCCTCTAGGTGGAGGATGGCAGCCATGGAGGTACGGTGGGATCATTCTGTCCCATCTAACACCTTGTCCATAGACGGCCCTCGAGGGCCAGGCTCCGCCCCTACTCCCATAGGATTCCTCTAGGTGGAGCATTACAGCCATAGAGGTTCGGTGGGATCCTTCTGTCCCCTCTAACACCTTGTCCATAGGCGGCCCTCAAGGGCCAGGCTCCGCCCACTCCATAGGATTCCTCTAGGTGGAGGATTACAGCCATGGAGGTACGGTGGGATCCTTCTGTCCCCTCTAACACCTTGTCCATAGGCGGCTCTCAAGGGCCAGGCTCCGACCCCACTCCCATAGGATTTCTCTAGGTGGAGGATTATAGCCATAGAGGTTCGGTGGGATCCTTCTGTCCCCTCTAACACCTTGTCCGTAGGTTAAAGCAGTGTTTTTCAACGAAGGCACCCTTTAAAATCTGACAGAATCTCGAAGCACACCAAACCAAAAATGTGGAAAAAATGTAATTGTTACGTCTTACATCAGTGGGATACTTGAGCCTGGGATGATTCACACAACCGCTCTATTCTGGCAGGAATGGATGAGAGACAGACACAGAGCTCCTGGTCCACGGCCCTAAGTCCCTCTCTGCTCTCTTCTTCTTGATGTAGGTTAGGCTTGAAAAGCTCAGTTCACACAAGTATGTAGTAAAGAAGGGTAGTGGAATTGCAATGGCAGTACTTGAAACTACTGAGTACTCACTATTCAAAGATACCCAAAACTTATACATAGCCACATTTTGAAATTTTATTTGTAATGTGCGATCTTCCCTGATCTCTGCCAGTTGTTCTTGTGCCACTAGTGGCAAGACTTTTGAGCTATCCAATGCACATGAACTCCAAGGGTTATGGACCCAGTCAAACTCTGCAAAGTGCCAGAGGGTCAGCTTGGATCTGAAGCCACGTCATTTATCAGACTAGGTGAGAAGATTTTCTTCTTTACCTCGCATTTTAGCACTCAGTTCATTTACATGTCTAAAAATGTCGGCCAGGTATGCAAGTTTTGCACACCATTGCGTGTCTTCCATCAATTCTGCACATGCAGAGCTCTGTCCTATTAGAAATGTTCTGATTTCGTCTCTTAACGTTCGTTTCGTCTCTTAACTCGTATACTCTGTCCAAGGCTTTTCCCCGTGAAAGCCAGCAGACTGCTGTGCAACAACAAGCTATGATGCTCTTCTCCCATTTCTGCGCACAGAATCGATAACAGACGTGTCTTTAAGGGCCGCATTTTGATATACCGTATTTATCGGCGTATAACATGCACCCCAAGTTTAGGAGGGAATTTTAAGGCAAAAAACTTTTAGGTTTAGGCAGCTTTGAAAATGGCGCTGCCGTTCTCGGCCGCTTTCGGCCATTCTCGGTGCCTCTCGGCCGCTTTCGGCCATTCTCGCCGGCTCTCGGCCACTCTCGGACGCACTCGGCTTTCGGCAGCTCTCGCGAGACTGCGAGAGGCACCGAGAATGGCCGAAAGCGCCCGAAAGCCGTCGAGAATGGCCGAAGGCGGGCGAGAGGCACCGAGAATGGCCGAAAGCGGGCGAGAGCCGCCGAGAATGGCCGAAGGCGGGCGAGAGCCACCGAGAATGGCCAAAAGCGGCCGAGAGCCGCCGAGAATAGCCGAAGGCGGACGAGAGCCGCGAGAATGGCCGAAGGCGGGCGAGAGCCGCCGAGAATGCCCGAAAGCGGCTGAGAACGGCGGCGCCATTTTCAAAGCCGCCGAGAAAAGCCAAAAGCCGCTGAGAGCGGCCGAAAAGGTCACAATCGGCGGAGGATCGGCGTATAACGCGCAACCACGATTTTCCCCTGATTTTCAGGGGAAAAAAGTGCGTGTTATACGCCGATAAATACGGTCATTTACAGTGTTCACTGCTCCATCCAGTACATCTGACAGTTCTTTTGGCAGGGTCTTTGTAACTAGTGCCTCCCTGTGAAGAAAGCAGTGAGTGTTTCGCACACTTGGGTTGGGCCCTGTTCAAGATACTCCGTTGTCACACGATAAATCTCCTCTCCACTTGTTTTCTCACCTCTGCCGGGTTAGCCCCCCCAAATCAAAATTTTTGAAAAAATCTTATGCAGTTTGTTAGATCTTTGTTGGATCAACCGTTGTTTACGTTAGATCTCACACAGAAGAAACAATATTAACAGTTATTTGCTGGGGGGGCTAACCCATCATCAGTCCCCCCTTATCAAAAAATTAACCAAACATTTAGCTATTTTGGAAGCTATTTGTTAGATCCGGTAAGATCAAGTGGTTTTAACGTTAGATCACACATAATTAGAGACTTATTAAGTGATTAATGAAGGGGGGGCTGGCCCCCCCTTATCAAATTTTCTGGCCAAAAATCATTCAAGCTAATAGATATTCGTTAGATCCGGTAAGATCAAGTGGTTTTAACTTTAGATCTCACATAATTTCATAGATATTCCACATAACAATAGAGATATTAGGTGGTACAGAAGGTACATCCATCTTCAACTGTCTCTGGATGGTCTCTGGAACCGTCTTTGGATGGTTCTTCAGAGTGTGCCTGTAGTCTCTCCTCACACCTCCGTTCACCTCCCTGCCTCATGGTGATCTCTCCTCAGACCAACAAGCTTAAGTCTTTAGCTAGACCCCGCTTCTTGCAAAGCAGGCTAGGCTTGGTAGTTCCACCCCCTGTAGAAATCAATGGGGCTGTATTGTGATGAGACTTCAAGTCCCGTGGTCCTCTGCTGCTGCTTGATTGGCTCCCTCTCCCTGCCACACAGGAAGAAGAGAGGGAGGGGGAGAAATACCCCACAGGGACTGAGAGGCGTGCTCACTCAGTGAGTGCCTGTGTCAGTGTCTATTCAGTCCGGCGGTCGCTGGTGGGAGGTGCGGGACCACAGGTGATAGAGTAGCCCCCGCTACACACTCCCCCCACCAAAGAACCTTTGGTCCGCCAAAGGAGGTAAAGAGTCTATGAGCTGTTACATGCTTTTGATATATACACGAAAAAAGTACAAATAAACAGGTTAGTGTGCACAGGAAACCATACAATTTACATCTGCATAAAACCGTGGCAGAGGAACATCCCACCAATTAGCATAGGAGGGAAGGTTGTCCTGCCTACATGCCACCTTAACTGGAATGGCCTAGTTAGATGTGCCAGGGGGTGAGTGTCAGAAACCAAGAAATCAGTCCGAGACAGAAGTACAGTTAAATCACACTTGTTTAATAAAAAAAGTAAAAAGAACAAACGTAGTCAAAACATAGCCAAGGTTCAGTAACCAGAATGGATAGTCAGCCAAGCCAGAAGTCAGGGATCAATGTAGTGGAACAGCAAGCAGGATCTGGACCCAGAAGGGAAGTCAGCAAAGCAAGTCTTGAACAGGATCGCAGGAGATTGTTTCTGTGATGTTGACCAAGGCGAAGGCAGAGATCCTCTAAGTAGGCAGGACTGATGAGCAGGATATCATCAACAGCTGAGTAACTGTGGAGAGATAGGAGCTGGCAATTAGCCGACAGCTGAGCGGCCAGCTCAGAGAAGGAAGGGCTGAGCCCAGCCCTGACAGTGAGTTGGGATTGTCCACCACCAAATCTGCGGTGGAAGGGTCAGTTACTTCAAGATTTCTTTTTACAATGAGAACGACCTCCTCAGAGCTTTCACCCAAAGTCTCATATGTTAGTCTTTTGGGTGGCGAATAACCCTTCGCTCTCGCTGTTCTTTAGGTTCTGGGGTTACAGGCACACTGGTCTCTTCTTCTTCCTGCATATCAGCTTCAGCTTCCTCAATGAAGGATGGAAAGTCTTAGGGGTCTGTTGCCAGCAAGGAATATTGAGGGACTTCCAACTCTTCAAAAGGTGGACTTTGAGGTACAAACTCAGGAGCCTCTGGCCTGAGAGTCACCTCAGTCAGAGGATAAGAAAAGGGGGGTGGCAGGCTCTGGTATTTGAGATGGCCACAGACAATCTTTCTCTTCATCCTCGCTTTTTTCATCTTCAGCAAGGGGTACAGAGTGAGATCTAGTCACTGGCCGGGATCTTTGAGAGGCCGTGGGTGTCGACTGTAAATCTGGTTGTGGTGGCACATGAACTGCTTCTGACAGAGGCAACAGATGATTGTGATGCCAAGTCTTCAGCGGGTCTGTGCTTCCCTCTGTCCGGACTTGATATACTGGGTGTCCTGGCAGATCCTTGCAAACGACATAGGGCTGTGACTTCCAGTGGTCAGTCAACTTGTGCTTTTCAGGGACACCCAGGTTTCTCAGCAGTACCTTGTCATCCAGCTGTAGGTCCTGCACTTGTACCCTGAGGTCAGAGTTTATTTTGTTTCTCTGTCCTCTGCATATGAGGCAGCTTGAGCCTTATCATAGGCAATTTTCAGACGTCTCTGCAGGCAATCCACATACCCTCTGTGGGAAGTTGCTGAGGTATGGTCGAGGGATGTGCCGAAGGGCAAGTCTACTGGCAGCCACGCCTACAGTCCAAACTTCAAACTATAGGGACAGTAACCTGTAGCATCATTGGCGGTGCTGTTATAAGCATGCACAATAGCCACTATATGCTTGCTCCAGTGCTGCTTTTGTTCTGAATTTAGAGTTCTGAGCATATCCAGGAGGGTTTGGTTGAATCTTTCTGGTTGAGGATCTCCTTGAGGATGATACGGGGTGGTTTTAGACTTCCTGATGCCCAACAGGTCTAATGCCGCATACACGCGGTCGGACTTTTCGGCTACAAAAGTCCGACAGCCCGTCCGACAGATTTTCAACTGACTTTTGGCGGACTTGTGGCGGACTTGCAGCGGACTTTCTAACGAACGGACTTGCCTACATACGATCACACAAAAGTCAGATGGATTCGTACGTGATGACGTACACTGGACTAAAATAAGGAAGTTGATAGTCAGTAGCCAATAGCTGCCCTAGCGTGGGTTTTTGTCCGTCGGACTAGCATACAGACAAGCGGATTTCTGGGTCCAGCGGAGTTACGACGTAAAGATTTGAAGTATGTTCCAAATCTAAAGTCCATCAGATTTGCGGCTGGAAAAGTCCGCTGAAAGTCCGGGGAAGCCCACACACAATCGGATTGTCTGCCGGATTTGGTCCGTCGGATTTGGTCCGTCGGCGTCCGTCTGACTTTTGTAGACGAAAAGTCCGACCGTGTGTACGCGGCATAAAAGTCTGTTGATGAGACTACTCTCGAAATCTCTCCCTTGATCAGAGTGGATGCATTGGGACAGACCATAGTGCACAAAGAATTACTCAGTGAAGATCTTGGCCACCGTGGATGCTTGTTGGTACTTCGTGGAAAATGCCTGGGCAAACCGAGGGGAATGGTCAGTCACTACCAGGATATTTCCCTGCCCGCTTAGATCAGGCTCCAAGCACAGAATGCTGCTTTTGTTCTGAACTTAGAATTCTGAGCATATCCAGGAGTGTTCGGTTGAATCTCTCTGGTTGAGGATCTCCTTGAGGATGATACGGGGTGGTTTTAGACTTCCTGATGCCCAACAGGTCTAAAAGTCTGTTGATGAGACTACTCTCGAAATCTTTCCCTTGATCAGAGTGGATGCATTGGGACAGACCATAGTGCACAAAGAATTACTCAGCGAAAATCTTGGCCACCGTGGATGCTTGTTGGTCCCTCTGGGCATACCGAGGGGAATGGTCATTCACTACCAGGATATTTCCCCGCCCGTTCAGATCAGGCTCCAAGCACAGAATGTCAATGGACACCAGCTCCATGGGTCCCTGACTCTGAAGATGGCCCATTGGGGCAGCTCGGTGAGGCAAAGTCTTCCTTTGGATACATCTGATGCAGGAGTGGCAATAGTCCTCAACATCAGCCTGCATGCGGGGCCAGTGGAACCGGTCCCTCACCAGGTGAAAAGTCCTCTTGGGCCCTAGGTGGCCATGGTTGTCATGTAGGGCAGTTAATACTGTCTCCCTATGTTTTTCAGGTAGGAATAGCTGCCATTTTTTCTTCAGAATCGTCAGAGGGGCCCCTTCGATAGACCAACCCTCTGTGCACCTGAAATCGATCCCACTCTTGGTGCAGCAGATGGGTTTCCTTTGGGGAGTCAGTGAGGAGCAAGTCAGGGCGTTGGCTCTCCAAGGCCTTCAATGCCAAGCTACAGGGAGGGTCCTCCAACTGGTCCCTCCGCAGGTCTTTCTTTGACAGCTTGGGCAGACCTTCATCCCTGACTTGGGTGACACTGCAATAACATCTGGGGACACCAGCGGCTGACACTCCAACCTCTTTGGTCCTGGATTCTACTCCAGGTTGATGTTCTGCTCCTTGACATAAGGCTTGTATCCCTTCAGGTGTCAGCTTGGCCTATTCTTCTGGAGGGTCTCTGGAACAATAGGGCCTTCTTGACAAAGCATCCGCGTCTTGTTTCCCGACCCCGGTCGATACTTCAGGCTGAAAATAAACCCTGATAGAGCAGCCAACCACCTGTGAACCGTGGCATCCAACTTGGTGGTAGAGAGGATGTAGGTGGGAGGATTGTTGTCGTTCTTGATCACAAACTCCGCTCCATACAGGTAATCCCCCAGCTTATCCACCACCGCCCACTTCAAGGCTAGGAACTCAAGTTTGTGCATGGGGTAGTTCTCGGCGGGGGCCAAGTTCCGACTCACGTAGGCAACAGGCCGTAGATGGCTGTCATGCTCTTGATATAGCACCCCACCCAACCCATCTCGACTGGCATCAAAGTGTAGCTCGTATGGCTTGGTTGAATCTACATTACACTAAGGGAGCTAGGGAGGAGGTGGAATCCTTATGGGTAGAGCTCCAAAGGGATGAAGCTAAGGGGAAAATAATACTGGGAGTATGCTATAGGCCCCCTAACCTGAGCGTGGAGACAAATCTCCTATCACAATTTGGATTAGCAGCAAGGATGGGAACATAGACTGGGCGGAGGGAACCGTGCATTCATTTATTAAGGCTCACCAGTTCATTAATGTCTTGCAGGACTACTTGCAGGATTACTGGATCTACTGATTACCAACAATACAGACCTGATCAGGGATGTGGAAATACGGCACGATTTAGGTAACAGCGATCACAGGACAATTCGTTTCAGTATAAATCACACAAATAAGAAACCTAAAGGGAATACAAATACGCTGAATTTCAAAAGAGCCAACTTCCCTAAACTACGAACCTTGCTAGAAGGCATAAATTGGGATAAAATATTAGGAACAAAGAACACGGAGGAGAGATGGGTTTGCTTTAAGAGCCTATTAAATAAGGGCATTAGCCAATGTATCCCATTGGGTAATAAATTTAAAAGAGCAAACAAAAGTCCTGGATGGCTTAACTCCAATGTAAATATGCATATAAAAGCAAAGGAGAAGGCCTTCAAAAAATACAAGTTTGAGGGATCATCATCAGCATTCAGACTTTATAAAGAATGCAACAAGAAATGTAAGGGTGCAATAAGGACGGCTAAGATAGAACATGAAAGACACATAGCGGAGGAGAGCAAAAAAAGTCCCAAGAAATTCTTTAAGTATGTAAACAGTAAAAAAGTAAGGACAGACCATATTGGCCCCATTAAGAATGAGGAAGGGCATCTGGTTACAAAGGATGCGGAGATAGCGAAGGTATTGAATTTATTCTTCTTCTCAGTCTTCACGAGGGAATCGGGTGGCTTCAGTAACCAAAACTGCAGTGTTTATCCTCATAACACAACACAGGAAGCACCTCCATGGTTAACAGAGGACAGAATTAGACTTGAGAAACTTAACATTAATAAATCACCAGGACCAGATGGCTTGCACTCGAGGGTACTTAGGGAACTCAGTCAAGTGATTGCCAGACCATTGTTTCTAATTTTTACTGACAGTCTACTGACTGGAATGGTACCAGCTGATTGGAGGAAAGCCAATGTAGCACCAATATTTAAAAAGGGCCCCAAATACATCCCTGGGAATTACAGACCAGTTAGCCTAACATCAATAGTATGTAAACTCTTGGAGGGGATGATAAGGGTCTATATACAAGATTTTAGTAATAAGAACGATATCATTAGCAGTAATCAGCATGGATTCATGAAGAATCGTTCTTGCCAAACCAATCTACTAACCTTCTATGAGGAGGTGAGTTGCCATCTAGATAAAGGAAGGCCCGTAGACGTGGTGTATCTGGATTTTGCAAAAGCATTTGACACAGTTCCCCATAAACGTTTACTGTACAAAATAAGGTCCGTTGGCATGGACCATAGGGTGAGTACATAGATTGAAAACTGGCTACAAGGGCGAGTTCAGAAGGTGGTGATAAATGGGGAGTACTCGGATTGGTCAGGGGTGGGTAGTGGGGTCCCCCAGGGTTCTGTGCTGGGACCAATCCTATTTAATTTGTTCATAAACGACCTGGAGGATGGGATAAACAGTTCAATCTCTGTATTTGCAGACGATACCGTCATGGAACGTCCCACACTCCGCTTGAGTGCTTCCGTCAGTATACCACTTCCTCCCAGTCTGGAAATAGATGTCAGATATTCCATCCGCTCCCAAGCACAAAACAAGATGAGACTTGTTTCGCTACTAACATGGACTGTTTTTTTTATTAGAACCAAAATTACAAGTCTTTATATACCGTTAGAGGAGGTTCCCCCCTCCTGATCATATTACTCTAACAATACAACTGTAACCTAATTAACGAGAGCTAGTTTACTAAATCATTTACCCAGACTATGTGACTCAGAGACATGACCTTTGGGTTTAAGACTTTACGTCTCCTAGCTCATTGACTATTCAATACATACTACCATAAACATCAACACAGGGTTAATGAACAAACAACAATGTGTGGAATACCCTTAGAGCCTGTGGTAAGCCAGACTAGACTCATTTACATAAAACACATTATAGCAGACATCAGACAGGTGAGTGGAGTTGATATTAGCATCTCCTCACAGTACGAGTACCAACAGTATGACTCAGTCACTATAGCTAATATGGCAAATACAGGGTCCCCAGAGTCTGTGTGTCCTGGGGGACAAGGACCCGAAGCCAAAGTAACAACACCTTAGGGGTACCCCAAATGCCAGGGCCCATAATCTGTAGGCAAGAGGCTGACATTCAGTCCCCTTCAAAAGCCTCTGTCCTGGGTGAGTCTGTCACAGATACTAAGCTAAGCAGGGCAATAACTTCTCCGCAGGATGTGGAAACCTTGCAAAAAGATCTGAACAAATTAATGGGGTGAACAACTACATAGCAAATGAGGTTCAATGTAGAAAAATGTAAAATAATGCATTTGGTTGGCAAAAATCTGAATGCAATCTATACACTGGGGGAGAACCTCTGGGGGGATCTAGGATGGAAAAGGACCTGGGGGTCCTAGTAGATGATAGGCTCAGCAATGACATGCAATGCCAAGCTGCTGCTAACAAAGCAAACAGAATATTGGCATTAAAAAGGGGATCAACTCCAGAGATAAAAAGATAATTCTCCCGCTCTACAAGACTCTGGTCCGGCCGCACCTGGAGTATGCTGTCCAGTTCTGGGCACCAGTCCTCAGGAAGGATGTACTGGAAATGGAGCGAGTACAAAGAAGGACAACAAAGCTAATAAAGGGTCTGGAGGATCTTAGTTATGAGGAAAGGTTGCGAGCTCTGAACTTATTCTCTCTGGAGAAGAGACGCTTGAGAGGGGATATGATTTCAATATACAAATACCGTACTGGTGACCCCACAATATATAAATACCGGACTGGTGACCCCACAATAGGAATAAAACTTTTTCGTAGAAGAGAGTTTAACAAGACTCGTGGCCACTCATTACAATTAGAAGAGAAGAGGTTTAACCTTAAACTACGTAGAGGGTTCTTTACTGTAAGATTCCCTTCCACAGGCAGTGGTCTCAGGGGGAGCATCAATAGTTTCAAGAAACTATTATATAAGCACCTAAATGACCGCAACATACGGGGATATACAATGTAATACTGACATATGATAACACACATAGGTTGGACTTGATGGACTTGTGTCTTTTTTCAACCTCACCTACTATGTAACTATGTAACATAGGCCACGACTGGAGCAGTTGTTAGGCTTCACTTCAGTTGCCTAATACCTCTTTACACTTTGGAGTCCATTGTTCCTGAATGGACTCTCTGGGTTTTCTGGGCCCTCCAGCTGGTCTGGCAGGCTTCACCAGATCAGGGTCAGCGTCTTAGCGAATCCCTTGACAAATCTTCTGTAATAAGGGCAGAATCCCAGAAATGACCTAAGCTCAGTCTCATTGGTAGGCCTCGGTCAGGAAGTGACAGCTTCCAGCTTCTGGAGGTCGGTAGCCATTTCGTCAGCAGACACAATGTGGCCAAGGTAGTTGACTGAGGGTTGATAAAACTGGCACTTTTCCAGAGACCGCTTCAACCCCCTCATCATGGAGTCTCTTCAGGACCTTCTGCAGACGCTCTTCGTGCTCTTCCAGGGTCTTGCCGAAAACAGTGGTGTCGTCCAAGTACAACTCGATCAGTTTCATGTCACCCACGGTCTTCTCCATTAGCGCATAGACTCTGGGACTCTCGGAGGATACCTGCCCTCTTCAACTCTGCCAGTTGTTCACGCAGATCCTCCAAGTGCCCTAAAGGAATCCATCAAACTCTTTCCCTGAACGGCCTATGCACTCGAAGAGATGGATCCGGTATTGGGCACTTTTTGCACACCCCACATCAAATTCACTCTTGGAGAATGCAGCCTGCCATCTCAAGAGCTGAGTCTTGGCCCTTTTCTTTCCATTCAGGCAAAAGGGGAGTATTCTTCAGATAGAACTCCTCCACAGAGATATCATCCTTTGCTCCCCCAGATTCACTTGTCCCTTGGCCAGATTCACTTGTCCCAGCAACATCTGAGCCGGCATCTTCACTAGCGAAGCTATTATGTTGCGGACACTAACCAAGATCTTCCCGTGACTTCTTTGCAACCCTTTGGTTGAAACCACCTCAGGAATTATCTCCACTTCCACGTCTTCTCTCCGGGGCCGCTGATAGGGCAGTACAGCTAGCCCTCCTGTAGGGGGCCCGAGCTCTGTCACTTCAGAAGAGGGGCCCGAGGACCTGCAGAGCAGGGTAGCCGGCTGAACTGCCTTCTGACACTTGTGGATCTCCTTGCAGCGCTGCCAGCTTTCTCCCTCCAGCAGCTCTGCAGGGGGATCGGTTCTACATACTGCCAATTGGTAAAGTGTCCCCGATCTGGAGCAGAAGACAGCTGCAGTCTCAGTCTGCCTGTGTCTCTGCCAGTGTTCTGACAAGAACTGTCCTCCTATCAGATAGTGTCCGCCCCGTACTGCGCAGGCGCAGCGACTGCGCAGTACGGAGGAGAAGGAGATGCGGAAAATGTCCGAAGTTGATCAGCTGACCATCAGCTGTACACGGCGCTTGGGCACTTATTAGTGATGGCTGTGTAAGAGGGCCCCTCGCGGGCTCGCTTTGCTCGCCACGCTTCGGGCACAGCCTCGCTGCGCTCGGCATCTATTTATTCTCACTCTATGTCCACTTGGATAGTAGGGAATGAACCTGGACACAGGGTAAGAATAAAAGCGCAGGCGCCGTGTACAGCTGACGATCAGCTGTTGAACTTCGGAGACTTTCGGCTCTCGTTTGTCCTCTGTACTGCGCCTGCGCAGTACAGGGTGGACACTAACGGATGGGGGACTGTATTCGACAAGACACCGGGTCCTGAAACTCCCCCCTTGTCAGTGTTATCTCTGGTCAGAGTGAGCAGGAAGCTTTCTTTACCTCCTCCCTGAGTCCTGACCTCTGATCCCCCTCCCTCCAGATCATACTCTCACTGCTCTGTGTTCACTGAACTCCAGGGTTTTGATGGAGCAGTACTTCTGCTGGAGGGGGGTGGTGTTGCTGCTGGAATAAAGTCACAAAACATTAGGATTTTGGAGAGAGGTGAATATGAAGCCAGCCTAGAACTGCAGCTAGCTGTCTCTCTCTCCAGCTGCCAGGCATCTCTGCCCAGCCATTTCTATATACCATCCCTAAGGGTCCCTTTATACTTCGCACAGCAGTAACAAACATTCCTGCTCACTTTTTTCGCACATAGGGTAACCCGTTCACTTGAATGGGCCGCCATATATGTGACAAACACATCACAGAGGCTTTAGAAACTTTTAAGGCATGCGGCTTTTGCCACATGACAAAACGCATGTCTGCTCATTGCATTTGGGGTGCCATTAACAATTATTGGGCACCACAAGTTTTATGCGCATGTGCAGTGCATTTCCAAAATGCACTGCAAATTGCTCATTACCTGTGCACTTTGTCACACATTCAGGTAACCTCAAATGTGAACGTGGCCTAATGTCTCCTATTCACTACTAGTTTTCTTTTGCTAAACCCCACAGGCTGAACGAAAAAAAAAACCTGACACCTCAGTTCAGAGCCGCTCTGTACTAACAATCCAATGTTAGTACAGTGATCTCCCCTGCTATTCTATTGTGTTCTGACAAGGGGACGCCCCACCAAAACACTCCGGTCAGGGAGATGGTCAGCAGCCCTTTTTTTGGTCAAGCCCCTTGGACAGAAGCCAGCTGTCATACAGGGCTGTATACATGCCATGGCTGCGATGCTTTACTTCAGAGCTGCGGCATTTGTACTGCAGGCTGCAGAATTTGACAGGCAGCACCACCTGTCAAACTTCCCATTGAGTTCAGTGGGGCTGCTCTGCACCTTGAAGCCAAATACTTAGCCTACAGCTGCGGTCTCTGATTGCCACTCAGCACTCATTATATATTTGCATTGGACACAGGCCAACCCTATGAGCCTGACCAATTAATTGCTGTTTATGCTCTGACATGCCTCACTCAAAGTCCCGTTTTCTGTTCTCTTCCTTGGTTTTGCAATAATTGGGATGGAGACATGTCAGCGTTTTTAAATAATGGTATGGTACAGGTCACAACCCCCTTCGCTCTGTATCTCTGAAATGATGTGAGATCTAACATTAAAACCACTTGATCTTACCGGACAGAGGCGTCATCAGGGGGTGGCTATTGAGGCTACAGCCCCGAGTATGTAGCCAATAGCCCCGAGTCTCTTTTCCCGGTCCAGAATGCAGGGGACAGGGGCGGACTTAGCCATGGTAGCGCTGGCCCCAGCTCCAGCTCTACCCCCGCCTCCACCTGACTCTATTCTTGGTCACTGGTTGCTACAGTCGCCTAGCGGCTAGCAACCAGTGACGTCACTGCCCAGCATTCAAAGCGGAGGAGGATTGCACTTCCTCCTCCTCCGCGCTAGTGCTCATGGGGCCTGGCCTGCGAGTTGTGGACTGGAGCGTCACGCCGCTGTGCCACATAGATCTCCGCTCGAGCGGGCGGCTCTCCTCCTCTCATCTGACTGCCTCGCAAACCAGCACCATGGCTGAGCTGCTGCTGCAGGACCGGCCTGGACACATGAAGTCTGTCTCCTCCTTGTCACTCAGGTAGGTCAGTCAGTCAGTGTGTGTGTGTGTATGTGTGTGTGTATGTCAGTCAGGTACCAGGTCAGTGTGTGTCAGGTCAGTGTATGTAGGTCAGTGTGGGTCAGGTCAGTGTATGTAGGTCAGTGTGGGTCAGGTAGGTCAATGTAGGTCAGGTCAATGTAGGTAAGTGTATGTCAGGTCATTGTGGGTCAGGTAGGTCAATGTGTGTCAGGTCAATGTAGGTGAGTGTGTGTCAGGTCAGTGTGGGTCAGGTAGGTCAGTGTGTGTCAGGTAGGTCAGTGTGTATCAGTGTAGGTCAGTGTAGGTCGGGAAGGTCAGTGTGTGTCAGGTAGGTCAGTGTGTGTCAGGTAGGTCAGTGTGTATCAGTGTAGGTCAGTGTAGGTCGGGAAGGTCAGTGTGTGTCAGGTAGGTCAGTGTGTGTCAGGTAGGTCAGTGTGTATCAGTGTATGTCAGTGTAGGTCGGGAAGGTCAGTGTGTGTCAGGTCAGGAAGGTCAGTGTAGGTCAGTGTGTCGTGTAGGTCAGTGTGTGTCAGGTAGGTCAGTGCATGTAGGTCAGTGTGTGTCAGGTAGGTCAGTGCATGTAGGTCAGGTAGGTCAGTGTGTGTCAGGTAGGTCAGTGTGTGTAGGTCAGTGTGTGTCAGGTAGGTCAGTGTAGGTCAGTGTGTGTCGGTCAGTGTAGGTCAGGTAGGTCAGTGTGTGTCAGGTAGGTCAGTGCATGTAGGTCAGTGTATGTAGGTCAGTGTGTGTCAGGTAGGTCAGTGTATGTAGGTCAGTGTGTGTCAGGTAGGTCAGTGTATGTAGGTCAGTGTAGGTTAGTGTGTCAGTGTTTGTCGGTCAGTGTGTGTCAGGTAGGTCAGTGTGTGTCAGGTAGGTCAGTGTATGTAGGTCAGTTTGAGTCAGGTAGGTCAGTGTATGTAGGTCAGTGTGTGTCAGGTAGGTCAGTGTATGTAGGTCGGTGTGTGTCAGGTAGGTCAGTGTATGTAGGTCGGTGTGTGTCAGGTACGTCAGTGTGTGTCAGGTAGGTCAGTGCATGTAGGTCAGTGTGTGTCAGGTAGGTCAGTGCATGTAGGTCAGGTAGGTCAGTGTGTGTCAGGTAGGTCAGTGTGTGTAGGTCAGTGTGTGTCAGGTAGGTCCGTGTGTGTCGGTCAGGTAGGTCAGTGTGTGTCAGGTCAGGTAGGTCAGTGTAGGTCAGTGTGTGTCAGGTAGGTCAGTGTATGTAGGTCAGTGTAGGTTAGTGTGTCAGTGTGTGTCGGTCAGTGTGTGTCAGGTAGGTCAGTGTGTCAGGTAGGTCAGTGCATGTAGGTCGGTGTGTGTCAGGTAGGTCAGCGTGTGTAGGTCAGTGTGTGTCAGGTACGTCAGTGTGTGTCAGGTAGGTCAGTGTATGTAGGTCAGTTTGAGTCAGGTAGGTCAGTGTATGTAGGTCGGTGTGTGTCAGGTAGGTCAGTGTATGTAGGTCAGTGTAGGTTAGTGTGTCAGTGTGTGTCGGTCAGTGTGTGTCAGGTAGGTCAGTGTGTCAGGTAGGTCAGTGCATGTAGGTCGGTGTGTGTCAGGTAGGTCAGCGTGTGTAGGTCAGTGTGTGTCAGGTACGTCAGTGTGTGTCAGGTAGGTCAGTGTATGTAGGTCAGTTTGAGTCAGGTAGGTCAGTGTATGTAGGTCGGTGTGTGTCAGGTAGGTCAGTGTATGTAGGTCGGTGTGTGTCAGGTACGTCAGTGTGTGTCAGGTAGGTCAGTGCATGTAGGTCAGGTAGGTCAGTGTGTGTCAGGTAGGTCAGTGTGTGTAGGTCAGTGTGTGTCAGGTAGGTCAGTGTATGTAGGTCAGTGTGTGTCAGGTAGGTCAGTGTATGTAGGTCAGTGTGTGTCAGGTAGGTCAGTGTATGTAGGTCAGTGTGTGTCAGGTAGGTCAGTGTATGTAGGTCAGTGTAGGTTAGTGTGTCAGTGTATGTAGGTCAGTGTGTGTCAGGTAGGTCAGTGTATGTAGGTCAGTGTAGGTTAGTGTGTCAGTGTGTGTCGGTCAGTGTGTGTCAGGTAGGTCAGTGTAGGTCAGTGTGTCAGGTAGGTCAGTGCATGTAGGTCGGTGTGTGTCAGGTAGGTCAGTGTGTGTCAGGTAGGTCAGTGTGTGTAGGTCAGTGTGTGTCAGGTAGGTCAGTGTATGTAGGTCAGTGTGTGTCAGGTACGTCAGTGTGTGTCAGGTCAATGTAGGTAAGTGTATGTCAGGTCAGTGTGGGTCAGGTAGGTCAGTGTGTGTCGGTCAGTGTAGGTCAGGTAGGTCAGTGTGTGTCAGGTAGGTCAGTGTATGTAGGTCAGTGTGTGTCAGTGTAGATCAGTGTTTATCAGGTAGGTCAGTGTATGTGTCAGGTAGGTCAGTGTGTGTCAGGTAGGTCAGTGTATGTAGGTCAGTGTGTGTCAGGTAGGTCAGTGTGTGTCAGGTAGGTCAGTGTGTGTCAGTGTAGGTCAGTGTATGTAGGCAGTGCAGGTCAGGTAGGTAGGTCAGTTTAGTGGTCAGCATTGATGGGCACTGGTAAGCAAGGCAGCAACCAGCAAGTGAGCCCCCCCCCCCCCCCCGCCACACAACCCAAAAAACTCAGCGCCACTAGAGCCCCCCCTGCCGGCCTTGGAATTTGGGCTGAGGCCCCTGGTCTTTTTGCTACCTAGCAACGCCCCTGATACCGGATCTAAGGGGGGGGCTGATGACGGGTTGGGCCCCCCCAGCAAATAACTGTTAATATTGCTTCTTCTGAGTGAGATCTAATGTAAACAATGGTTGATCTAACAAACTGCATAAGATTTTTTCAAAAATTTTGATTTGGGGGGGGGGGGGGGGGGGTAACCTGGCAGAGGTCTTACTGACTGAAGGGAGCCGTATTACAGTGATATCCATCCGCCGGAGAAGACATCCAGTGATCAGGCAGATCTTTATACTGAGAGCAGTGTGTGTGTGTATCCCTCCACCCCAACATGGAAAAAAGTCCCTCTCCTGCTTCCACCTCCCGGGCCCCTCTGGTAACCTGATGGGGCCCCGGAAATGACTAAATATTCCTTATATACCCTAGTAATCAACTGGGTGCAGGTTAATATATATATATATATCTATAATGATGAGGTGTGCATACTTTATATATATCTATTATTACTCCTTCCACAGTATATATATATATATATATCTAGAACTATAATGATGAGGTGTGCATACTTTATATATATATTATTACACACAATGAGAGTCTGGGGCCTCCACATCCTACAATATCCTGTGTGAGCTGTCAGTGTGTGTCTGTGCAGGGGACGGCTTGCCTGTGCTCTCCAGATTATTGCTGCTGCTCTGTGTCTCTCCCTCAGTGATAATTCTCTCCCTCAGGCGGCAGCACTTACTGACTGAAGGGAGCCGTATTACAGTGATATCCATCCGCCGGAGAAGACATCCAGTGATCAGGCAGATCTTTATACTGAGAGCAGTGTGTGTGTGTATCCCTCCACCCCAACATGGAAAAAAAGTCCCTCTTCTGCTTCCACCTCCCGGGCCCCTCTGGTAACCTGATGGGGCCCCGGAAATGACTAAATATTCCTTATATACCTTAGTAATCAACTGGGTGCGAGTTAATATATATATATCTGCATACTTTATATACTGTATATATAGATTATTACACACAATGAGGGTCTGGGGACTGCACATCCTACAATATCCATAGTTGCCAACATTGTAAAAAAAAAAACGTGGGACACTTTTGTGGCTGTAGGCGGAGCCGTACAATAATTAGGGGCGGGGCATTCGTTTGTAGTCATGGCTTAAGAAAAATATACAAGTGTGGCGCGCGAAGCGAAAAATGGGCGTGGTTTACGTGACACAGTGGGCGTGGCTCAAGAGGGTGTGGTTAGAGTCTGAGATGAATGAGGGGGAGAGGGAAATGATGGGACAGCAGCCCCAGATCCTACACGATAAAAATATGTGTATTCTAGAAAGTTTAACAATCAGCAGATAAAGATACTCCAAACACCTGGTGTTAGAACTTCAATCATCCCGGCACCATGGTTGTTATTGTGTCAGAATGATTGAAGTGCATTATTTCTATTATTACATTGTAATATAAAATGAAATCATTCAACTCACCATAATGCTGAATCAGTGGGATCCCTGAGCGTGTCACCTGCCACCAGCCGTCCGTCCTTGCATCAGGTGTCCCCGGCGGAGCTCCCCCTCACATCAGGTGTCCCCAGTGGAGCCCCCCTCACATCAGGTGTCCCCAGTGGAGCCCCCCTCACATCAGGTGTCCCCAGTGGAGCCCCCCCTCACATTAGGTGTCCCCAGTGGAGCCCCCCCCTCACATCAGGTGTCCCCAGTGGAGCCCCCCCTCACATCAGGTGTCCCACAGCGGTGCGCCCCCCCCTACCTCAGAGGTGTCCTCCGCATGGCTAGAACCCCCGCCCCTTTTCATATCAGACTGGCAGCTGGGCGGGGGGTAGGCAGGGTAAGGCGGGGCGAGGCGGAGCGGGGCGGAGGGTGGGCGGTGATGCAGGAGCTCCGTCTAGCCCCCCCAGCTGTCTAACTGAACTTCATTAAAATGGCGGCGGACCTCTAGCGGCGGTAGCGGCGGCGGCGAAATCGTGAAGAACCGAATTTCTCGGGACATTTACCAGGACGCCACAAATTCGGGAATGGCGTCTAAGTCCCGGGAATGTCCCGGGAAATCCGGGACAGTTGGCAAGTATTAGCTTACAAGTATATTTTATTCCTGCGCTACCATGTAAGGACGGTAATAGTAAAGGAAAAGCAGCTTGCACCGAATAGGGTCCAACCTGACCCGAAGGGCAGATGTAACATAGTCAGTAGGAATGGTGCTGCGCTAATCCTAATGTACCCCACAGTGTCTACATGTACATAAGTGATAGCAATCAGTGGCTTAAAAAGTAAAAAACCAAAAACAGTGTGCTAGTAAATATAAAGGTCAGGCAGTGATCATAATGCCTATAGTACAGGATACAAATAAACGTGGGTGAGCATAAGTCAACAATAGTGATGTGTAAAACAATAGTGATCCATCGACCTAAGAGCATAAATCTATATAATGCATCAGAACTGAGGACCCCGACTCATCCCTCCAATACAGAGCCATCACCAGAACTGAGGACCTCCGACCCATCCCTCCGATACAGAGCCGTCACCAGATCTGAGGGCCCCCGACCCATCCCTCCGATACAGAGCCGTCACCAGATCTGAGGACCCCCGACCCATCCTTCCAATACAGAGCCGTCACCAGAACTGAGGACCTCCGACCCATCCCTCCGATACAATGCCGTCTCCAGAACTGAGGACCCCGATCCATCCCTCCAATACAGAGCCATCACTAGAGCTGAGGACCCCCAAAACCATCCCTCCGATACAGAGCTGTCACCAGAATTGAGGACCCCGACCCATCCCTCCAATACAGAGCCGTCACCAGAACTGAGGACCCCGACCCATCCCTCCAATACAGAGCCGTCACCAGAACTGAGGACCCCGACCTATCCCTCCAATACAGAGCCGTCACCAGAACTGAGGACCCCGACCCATCCCTCCAATACAGAGCCGTCACCAGAACTGAGGACCCTGACCCATCCCTCCAATACAGAGCCGTCTCCAGAACTGAGGACCCCGACCCATCCCTCCAATACAGAGCCGTCACCAGAACTGAGGACCCCGACCCATCCCTCCAATACAGAGCCGTCACCAGAACTGAGGACCCCTAAAACCATCCGTCCGATACAGAGCCGTCACCAGAACTGAAGACCCCTGACCCATCCCTCCGATACAGAGCAGTCACCAGAACTGAGGACCCCCAACCCATCCCTCCTATAGAGAGGCGTCACCAGAACTGAGGACCCCCAACCCATCTCTCCAATACAGAGCCGTCACCAGAACTGAGGGCCCCGGACCCATCTCTTCAATACAGAGCCGTCACCAGAACTGAGGACCCCCGACCCATCCCTCCAATAGAGAGGCGTCACCAGAACTGAGGACCCCCAACCCATCTCTCCAATACAGAGCCGTCACCAGAACTGAGGACCCCCGACCCATCTCTTCAATACAGAGCCGTCACCAGAACTAAAGACCCCCGACCTATCCCTCCAATACAGAGCCGTCACCAGAACTGAAGACCCCGAACCATCCCTCCAATACAGAGGCGTCACCAGAACTAAAGACCCCCGACCCATCCCTCTAATACAGAGCCGTCACCAGAACTGAGGACCCCGACCCATCCCTCCAATACAGAGCCATCACCAGAACTGAGGGCCCCCGACCCATCCCTCCGATACACAGCCGTCACCAGAATTGAGGACCCCAACCCATCCCTCCAATACAGAGCCGTCACCAGAACTGAGGACCCCTAAAACCATCCGTCCGATACAGAGCCATCACCAGAACTGAAGACCCCTGACCCATCCCTCCGATACAGAGCAGTCACCAGAACTGAGGACCCCGACCCATCCCTCTAATACAGAGCCGTCACCAGAACTGAGGACCCCCGACCCATCCCTCCAATACAGAGCCATCACCAGAACTGAGGGCCCCCGACCCATCTCTTCAATACAGAGCTGTCACCAGAACTGAGGACCCCTGACCCATCCCTCCAATACAGAGCCGTCACCAGAACTGAGGACCCCCGACCCATCCCTCCAATACAGAGCCATCACCAGAACTGAGGACCCCCAAAACCATCCCTCCGATACAGAGCAGTCACCAGAACTGAGGGCCCCCGACCCATCCCTCCAATACAGAGCCGTCACCAGAATTGAGGACCCCGACCCATCCCTCCAATACAGAGCTGTCACCAGAACTGAGGACCCCTAAAACCATCCGTCCGATACAGAGCCGTCACCAGAACTGAAGACCCTGGACCCATCCCTCCAATACAGAGCCGTCACCAGAACTGAGGACCCTGGACCCATCCCTCCAATACAGAGCCGTCACCAGAACTGAAGACCCCGACCCATCCCTCCAATACAGAGCCGTCACCAGAACTGAGGGCCCCGACCCATCCCTCCAATACAGAGCCATCACCAGAACTGAGGGCCCCCGACCCATCCCTCCAATACAGAGCCGTATTTATACATGGAGATCATATCCCCCGTTATGTACCCAAATTAAAAAAAGAAAAGGCGTAGGGCCACTAGGCCCTATATACTCTGAACAGCAGTATACAGGCGGTGCAAACAAGACAGGGACTGTAGGTTTGTTGTTAAGTAGAATCTGTTTGTAATTTTGAACGGGTACATTTTTAACGTGTTTAGCTCCAGCCAAAAAATCTTTTTTAATCTTTTTGGAAAACATAGGGAAGGGTTATCACCCCTGTGACATTTGTTTTGCTGTCTGTGCTCCTCTTCAGAAGATTTCACCTCACTTTCTGTCACAATGACAAATGTTTTTTGAAAATTTTGGGTTTTTAAGGGAAAAAAAGGATTGGTGATAATTCAGTGGAGAGGAGAAACGTTTTTCCCATATTACCTCTAATGCCTCGTACACACGACCGGTTTTGCCGTCAGCATTAAGTCCGAAGGTTTTTTTCGGGTGGGATTCAGCTCAAGCTGTCTTGCCTACACTCGGTCACACCAAATTCTGACGGTCGATAATGCGGCGCCGTATGGCGGCACTATAAAAAGGACATTTAATGCGTCCGATTATGCGTGGGAATTTTGCGCGTCGGAGTTGCATACACACGGACGGAATTTCCTTTTTTCCGTCGGAAAAATTGACGATAGGCTATCAAACTTTTGCTGGTGGGAAATTCGGACAGCGGAAGTGCGATGGAGCGTACACACGGGCGCATTGTCCGACCAAAAGATCTCATCGATCCTTTGCTGGCCAAATTTCGGCTTGTGTGTATGGGGGAATCACAGGAGAGAACTTCCCTTCCTAGGGAGAGATTTCATTTCACTTCCTGTTGTCTCCTTCCGTTTGTAATCAGATGTTTGGAACTAGGGGACCCCCTGTATATAGTATACGGCCTGCCCTATATACTCTGCGGACAATCGGGGTCTTAGGTGTTGGTGGTACCAGAACACTGTCAGTCCTCACAGTCAGGGCCGCTGTTAGAAATCAAGGGGCCCCATACAGCCTACCTGACGGGGCCCCCCTTGACCCCGCCCACAACCCCACCTCTGGCTCCGCCCGCACAGTGTCAGGGGGGTCTGGTGGAGAGAGATGGATCATGTAACATTTCCAGCTTCCCACCAATCAGAACTGGATGTGAATGGGAGGGATGTCGGTGTTTTGTGTCCCCCCCCCCCCCCATACACCTCAGACTTGTGTCCAATCACATCAGACCTCCTCTCCTCTCTCACACTGAGATCTGGAGAAATAGAAGAGGTCGTTCTTTTCCATTTATTTATTTTGACCTTAATGGAGATGGAGGTCGACGGATTCCTGCTGCTCTGTCCATCCGCCGGAGAAGACATCCAGTGATCAGGCAGATCTTTATACTGAGAGCAGTGTGTGTGTGTATCCCTCCACCCCAACATGGAAAAAAAGTCCCTCTTCTGCTTCCACCTCCCGGGCCCCTCTGGTAACCTGAAAGGGCCCCGGAAATGACTAAATATTCCTTATATACCCTAGTAATCAACTGGGTGCGGGTTAATATATATATCTATAATGATGAGGTGTGCATACTTTATATATATATATTTTTTTACACACAATGAGAGTCTGGGGACTGCACATCCTACAATAGCCAGTGTGACCTGTCAGTGTGTGTCTGTGCAGGTGACGGCTTGCCTGTGCACCACTGCCGCTCTCCAGATTATTCCTGCTGCTCTGTCTCTCTCAGCCACCTCAGTGATAATTCTCTCCCTCAGTGATAAGTCTCTTCCTCAGTGATAAGTCTCTCCCTCAGTGATAATTCTCTCCCTCAGTGATAAGTCTCTCCCTCTGTAATAAGTCTCTCCCTCAGTGATAATTCTCTCCCTCAGTGATAAGTCTCTCCCTCGGTGATAAGTCTCTCCCTCGGTGATAATTCTCTCCCTCAGTGATAAGTCTCTCCCTCAGTGATAAGTCTCTCCCTCAGTGATAATTCTCTCCCTCGGTGATAAGTCTCTCCCTCAGTGATAAGTCTCTCCCTCGGTGATAATTCTCTCCCTCAGTGATAAGTCTCTCCCTCAGTGATAATTCTCTCCCTCGGTGATAAGTCTCTCCTCAGTGATAAGTCTCTCCCTCAGTGATAAGTCTCTCCTCAGTGATAAGTCTCTCCCTCAGTGATAAGTCTCTCCTCAATGATAAGTCTCTCCCTCAGTGATAATTCTCTCCCTCAGTGATAATTCTCTCCTCAGTGATAAGTCTCTCCCTCAGTGATAATTCTCTCCCTCAGTGATAATTCTCTCCTCAGTGATAAGTCTCTCCCTCAGTGATAAGTCTCTCCCTTAGTAATAATTCTCTCCCTCAGTGATAAGTCCCTCCCTCAGTGATAAGTCTCTCCTCAGTGATAAGTCTCTCCCTCAGTGATAAGTCTCTCCCTCAGTGATAAGTCTCTTCCTCAGTGATAAGTCTCTCCCTCAGTGATAAGTCTGTCTCTCCCTCAGTGATAAGTCTCTCCCTCAGTGATAAGTCTCTCCCTTAGTAATAATTCTCTCCCTCAGTGATAATTCTCTCCCTCAGTGATAATTCTCTCTCTCCGTGATAAGTCTCTCCCTCAGTAATAAGTCTCTCCCTCAGTGATAAGTCTCTCCCTCAGTGATAATTCTCTCCCTCAGTGATAATTCTCTCCCTCCGTGATAAGTCTCTCCCTCAGTAATAATTCTCTCCCTCCGTGATAAGTCTCTCCCTCAGTGATAAGTCTCTTCCTCAGTGATAAGTCTCTCCCTCAGTGATAAGTCTCTCCCTCAGTGATAAGTCTCTCCTCAGAGATAAGTCTCTCCCTCAGTGATAAGTCTCTCCTCAGTGATAAGTCTCTCCCTCTGTGATAAGTCTCTTCCTCAGTGATAAGTCTCTCCTCAGTGATAAGTCTCTCCTCAGTGATAAGTCTCTCCCTCAGTGATTAGTCTCTCCCTCAGTGATAAGTCTCCCCATCAGTGATAAGTCTCTCCCTCTGTGATAAGTCTCTCCCTCAGTGATAAGTCTCTCCTCAGTGATAAGTCTCTCCTCAGTGATAAGTCTCTCCTCAATGATAAGTCTCTCCCTCAGTGATAATTCTCTCCCTCAGTGATAAGTCTCTCCTCAGTGATAAGTCTCTCCCTTAGTAATAATTCTCTCCCTCAGTGATAAGTCCCTCCCTCAGTGATAAGTCTCTCCTCAGTGATAAGTCTCTCCCTTAGTAATAATTCTCTCCCTCAGTGATAAGTCTCTCCCTCAGTGATAATTCTCTCCCTCAGTGATAATTCTCTCCCTCCGTGATAAGTCTCTCCCTCAGTGATAATTCTCTCCCTCAGTGATAAGTCTCTCCTCAGTGATAAGTTTCTCCTCAGTGATAAGTTTCTCTTCAGTGATAAGTCTCTCCTCAGTGATAAGTCTCTCCCTCAGTGATAAGTCTCTCCTCAGTGATAATTCTCTCCCTCAGTGATAAGTCTCTCCTCAGTGATAAGTCTCTCCCTCAGTAATAAGTCTGTCCCTCAGTGATAAGTCTCTCCCTCAGTGATAATTCTCTCCCTCCGTGATAAGTCTCTCCCTCAGTAATAATTCTCTCCCTCCGTGATAAGTCTCTCCCTCAGTGATAAGTCTCTCCCTCAGTGATAAGTCTCTCCTCAGTGATAAGTCTCTCCCTCAGTGATAAGTCTCTCCTCAGTGATAAGTCTCTCCCTCTGTGATAAGTCTCTTCCTCAGTGATAAGTCTCTCCTCAGTGATAAGTCTCTCCTCAGTGATAAGTCTCTCCCTCAGTGATAAGTCTCTCCCTCAGTGATAAGTCTCTCCATCAGTGATAAGTCTCTCCATCAGTGATAAGTCTCTCCCTCTGTGATAAGTCTCTTCCTCAGTGATAAGTCTCTCCTCAGTGATAAGTCTCTCCTCAGTGATAAGTCTCTCCTCAATGATAAGTCTCTCCCTCAGTGATAATTCTCTCCCTCAGTGATAAGTCTCTCCTCAGTGATAAGTCTCTCCCTTAGTAATAATTCTCTCCCTCAGTGATAAGTCCCTCCCTCAGTGATAAGTCTCTCCTCAGTGATAAGTCTCTCCCTTAGTAATAATTCTCTCCCTCAGTGATAAGTCTCTCCCTCAGTGATAATTCTCTCCCTCAGTGATAATTCTCTCCCTCCGTGATAAGTCTCTCCCTCAGTGATAATTCTCTCCCTCAGTGATAAGTCTCTCCTCAGTGATAAGTTTCTCCTCAGTGATAAGTTTCTCTTCAGTGATAAGTCTCTCCTCAGTGATAAGTCTCTCCCTCAGTGATAAGTCTCTCCTCAGTGATAATTCTCTCCCTCAGTGATAAGTCTCTCCTCAGTGATAAGTCTCTTCTCAGTGATAAGTCTCTCCCTCAGTAATAAGTCTGTCCCTCAGTGATAAGTCTCTCCCTCAGTGATAATTCTCTCCCTCCGTGATAAGTCTCTCCCTCAGTAATAATTCTCTCCCTCCGTGATAAGTCTCTCCCTCAGTGATAAGTCTCTCCCTCAGTGATAAGTCTCTCCTCAGTGATAAGTCTCTCCCTCAGTGATAAGTCTCTCCTCAGTGATAAGTCTCTCCCTCTGTGATAAGTCTCTTCCTCAGTGATAAGTCTCTCCTCAGTGATAAGTCTCTCCTCAGTGATAAGTCTCTCCCTCAGTGATAAGTCTCTCCCTCAGTGATAAGTCTCTCCATCAGTGATAAGTCTCTCCATCAGTGATAAGTCTCTCCCTCTGTGATAAGTCTCTTCCTCAGTGATAAGTCTCTCCTCAGTGATAAGTCTCTCCTCAGTGATAAGTCTCTCCTCAATGATAAGTCTCTCCCTCAGTGATAATTCTCTCCCTCAGTGATAAGTCTCTCCTCAGTGATAAGTCTCTCCCTTAGTAATAATTCTCTCCCTCAGTGATAAGTCCCTCCCTCAGTGATAAGTCTCTTCCTCAGTGATAAGTCTCTCCTCAGTGATAAGTCTCTCCCTTAGTAATAATTCTCTCCCTCAGTGATAAGTCTCTCCCTCAGTGATAATTCTCTCCCTCAGTGATAATTCTCTCCCTCCGTGATAAGTCTCTCCCTCAGTAATAAGTCTCTCCCTCAGTGATAAGTCTCTCCCTCAGTGATAATTCTCTCCCTCAGTGATAATTCTCTCCCTCCGTGATAAGTCTCTCCCTCAGTAATAATTCTCTCCCTCCGTGATAAGTCTCTCCCTCAGTGATAAGTCTCTCCCTCAGTGATAAGTCTCTCCCTCAGTGATAAGTCTCTCCCTCTGTGATAAGTCTCTTCCTCAGTGATAAGTCTCTCCTCAGTGATAAGTCTCTCCTCAGTGATAAGTCTCTCCCTCAGTGATAAGTCTCTCCCTCAGTGATAAGTCTCTCCCTCAGTGATAAGTATCTCCCTCAGTGATAAGTCTCTCCCTCAGTGATAAGTGTCTCCTCAGTGATAAGTCTCTCCTCAGTGATAAGTCTCTCCCTCAGTGATAAGTCTCTCCCTCAGTGATAAGTCTCTTCCTCAGTGATAAGTCTCTTCCTCAGTGATAAGTCTCTCCTCAGTGATAAGTCTCTCCCTCAGTGATAAGTCTCTCCTCAGTGATAAGTCTCTCCTCAGTGATAAGTCTCTCCCTCTGTGATAAGTCTCTTCCTCAGTGATAAGTCTCTCCTCAGTGATAAGTCTCTCCTCAGTGATAAGTCTCTCCCTCAGTGATAAGTCTCTCCCTCAGTGATAAGTCTCTCCCTCAGTGATAAGTATCTCCCTCAGTGATAAGTCTCTCCCTCAGTGATAAGTCTCTCCTCAGTGATAAGTCTCTCCTCAGTGATAAGTCTCTCCCTCAGTGATAAGTCTCTCCCTCAGTGATAAGTCTCTTCCTCAGTGATAAGTCTCTTCCTCAGTGATAAGTCTCTCCTCAGTGATAAGTCTCTCCCTCAGTGATAAGTCTCTCCCTCAGTGATAAGTCTCTCCTCAGTGATAAGTCTCTCCCTCTGTGATAAGTCTCTTCCTCAGTGATAAGTCTCTCCTCAGTGATAAGTCTCTCCTCAGTGATAAGTCTCTCCCTCAGTGATAAGTCTCTCCCTCAGTGATAAGTCTCTCCCTCAGTGATAAGTATCTCCCTCAGTGATAAGTCTCTCCCTCAGTGATAAGTCTCTCCTCAGTGATAAGTCTCTCCTCAGTGATAAGTCTCTCCCTCAGTGATAAGTCTCTCCCTCAGTGATAAGTCTCTTCCTCAGTGATAAGTCTCTTCCTCAGTGATAAGTCTCTCCTCAGTGATAAGTCTCTCCCTCAGTGATAAGTCTCTCCTCAGTGATAAGTCTCTCCTCAGTGATAAGTCTCTCCTCAGTGATAAGTCTCTCCCTCAGACGGCAGCACTTAGGTGTCCGTTTATGAAGCAGTGAAATCTATTCACAGCTTCATTCTCCGGCATTCATGGAGGAGATCGTTCTCCTCTGTGTGCCGGTTCATGAATCGGAGTCGATTGATTCACCTTTGGAGGAGTGAAGTGATCTACAAACGCTTCCAACAGTGGAGAACGGCCCCCCGATACTGGAATCTGGGGAGACTTTACGAGATTACAGCACCAGAAATTCACCGAAACACCAAGATGTCCGTTTATTAAGCCGTGATAAATTAAAGTCTCTCCCTCTGTGATAAGTCTCTTCCTCAGTGATAAGTCTCTCCTCAGTGATAAGTCTCTCCTCAGTGATAAGTATCTCCCTCAGTGATAAGTCTCTCCCTCAGTGATAAGTCTCTCCTCAGTGATAAGTCTCTCCTCAGTGATAAGTCTCTCCCTCAGTGATAAGTCTCTCCCTCAGTGATAAGTCTCTTCCTCAGTGATAAGTCTCTTCCTCAGTGATAAGTCTCTCCTCAGTGATAAGTCTCTCCCTCAGTGATAAGTCTCTCCCTCAGTGATAAGTCTCTCCTCAGTGATAAGTCTCTCCCTCTGTGATAAGTCTCTTCCTCAGTGATAAGTCTCTCCTCAGTGATAAGTCTCTCCTCAGTGATAAGTCTCTCCCTCAGTGATAAGTCTCTCCCTCAGTGATAAGTCTCTCCCTCAGTGATAAGTATCTCCCTCAGTGATAAGTCTCTCCCTCAGTGATAAGTCTCTCCTCAGTGATAAGTCTCTCCTCAGTGATAAGTCTCTCCCTCAGTGATAAGTCTCTCCCTCAGTGATAAGTCTCTTCCTCAGTGATAAGTCTCTTCCTCAGTGATAAGTCTCTCCTCAGTGATAAGTCTCTCCCTCAGTGATAAGTCTCTCCTCAGTGATAAGTCTCTCCTCAGTGATAAGTCTCTCCTCAGTGATAAGTCTCTCCCTCAGACGGCAGCACTTAGGTGTCCGTTTATGAAGCAGTGAAATCTATTCACAGCTTCATTCTCCGGCATTCATGGAGGAGATCGTTCTCCTCTGTGTGCCGGTTCATGAATCGGAGTCGATTGATTCACCTTTGGAGGAGTGAAGTGATCTACAAACGCTTCCAACAGTGGAGAACGGCCCCCCGATACTGGAATCTGGGGAGACTTTACGAGATTACAGCACCAGAAATTCACCGAAACACCAAGATGTCCGTTTATTAAGCCGTGATAAATTATCACCGCTCAGTACGCGGACAGAGGCGTGGTTAATGTTAAAAAAATAGAGTTCCCCTACATTATATATATATATACACATACATATGACGGGGGGACATGGTTGCAGTGTTGGGGGCTCAGATACCCCGAGATTCTCTCTTCACTCCCCGATTCTCTACCTCTGATCTGGTGAATGGGGGAGGTGAATTCTGACACCGATCGCCAGTGAAGCGCTGAGATCGCAGCTTCATAAACTGGCCGTTCCTGTGTCAGTCTATGAGGATTCCCCGTGTGCGGAGATAATCGGCGGGAGAACACGTTCAAACACTTCTCCCCCCCCCCGATTATCTGTTTATGGGCTGTGATCAGCGGCGATCCTCGGGGATCATCACTGCAAATGACTAAATATTCCTTATATACCTTAGTAATCAACTGGGTGCCGGTTAATATATATATATATCTATAATGATGACACGTGCATACTTTATATATATCTATTATTACTCCTTCCACAGTATATATATATATATATATATATATATATATATATATCTAGAACTATAATGATGAGGTGTGCATACTTTATATATATATATTATTACACACAATGAGAGTCTGGGGCCTCCACATCCTACAATATCCTGTGTGAGCTGTCAGTGTGTGTCTGTGCAGGGGACGGCTTGCCTGTGCTCTCCAGATTATTGCTGCTGCTCTGTGTCTCTCCCTCAGTGATAATTCTCTCCCTCAGGCGGCAGCACTTAGTGACTGAAGGGAGCCGTATTACAGTGATATCCATCCGCCGGAGAAGACATCCAGTGATCAGACAGATCTTTATACTGAGAGCAGTGTGTGTGTGTATCCCTCCACCCCAACATGGAAAAAAAGTCCCTCTTCTGCTTCCACCTCCCGGGCCCCTCTGGTAACCTGATGGGGCCCCGGAAATGACTAAATATTCCTTATATACCTTAGTAATCAACTGGGTGCGGGTTAATATATATATATATCTATAATGATGAGGTGTGCATAATTTATATACTGTGTATATATATATATATATATATATATATATATATATATATATATATATATATATATATATATATATATATATATATATTACTCCTTCCACATGGCGGGAGAAGGATGATTAGCATTCGGGGGTAGAGTGGGAGGAGCATCAGTGCAGATGGCGGGAGGGGCGGAGTTCCAATCTCAGCCGAGAGTCGGGGGAAACAGATCTCGACGGGGGAAACCATTCTTGGCACAACACCGGTCATGTGATCACAACTTTAAACCAATCCCGCTGGGGGCGCAGGGGCGTGTCTTATCTCCTCCAGGATGGACATAGATTGGGTGAGTCCCGCCCACTGCCCTGTACACGTGACTGCGAACAGCATGGCGGGAAGTGAGAGGGTGTCACCATGGTAACCGGGCAGTTCCCAATCCAACCATCTGGAGGGTCCTACTAATAACAGAACACAGCCCCTCCCCCCAGCCTTCCCAGCACCCCTCCCTTCAACACCACCCACCACAGGAGCACCCCTCACCCCAGACCCATCCCCCCAAGGGAGCACCCCTCACCCCAGACTCATCCCCCCAAGGGAGCACCCCTCACCCCAGACCCATCCCTCCAAGGGAGCACCCCTCACCCCAGACCCATCCCCCCAAGGGAGCACCCCTCACCCCAGACTCATCCCCCCAAGGGAGCACCCCTCACCCCAGACCCATCCCCAAGGGAGCACCCCTCACCCAGAGCCATGATCAGAACTGAGGGCCCCAGACCCATCCCCCCAAGGGAGCACCCCTCACCCCAGACCCATCCCTCCAAGGGAGCACCCCTCACCCCAGACCCATCCCCCCAAGGGAGCACCCCTCACCCCAGACCCATCCCCCCAAGGGAGCACCCCTCACCCAGAGCCGTCATCAGAACTGAGGGCCCCCGACCCACCCCTCCAATACAAAGGTGACTCCCCCCTCCACCCCCCTATATGACTTATATAGAATAGTGTATTGCTCTCATGGTTCGGAGAAGCAGGATCTCCCAATCTATGGATAGTGTAGGACCCACTAATCATGGGGTACTTTTTCGCAGTAAGTGGGCTTAGCACCATATAGCAATATGGAGGGACCAAATCCCCATGTTTTTTGATAATGTTTAGGTTTTTTAAACTAGCCTTGCAGGAGGCAAATGTCTTTTTTGCATGTGTGCGCTGTAATATTTTCGTTCTGCTGTACGGTCTTTGATGCATCTTTTAGGGTGTGCCCCCCCAAATATTTTGTTTAACACTGAAGAAGTGACACTTGTCTACAATGTAAAGTAGTGAGTGTACAGCTTGTATAACAGTGTAAATTTGCTGTCCCCTCAAAATAACTCAACACACAGCCATTAATGTCTAAACCGCCGGCAACAAAAGTCAGTACACCCCTAAGTGAAAATGTCCAAATTGGGCCCAATTAGCCATTTGCCCTCCCCGTTGTCATGTGACTCGTTAGTGTTACAAGGTCTCAGGTGTGAATGGGGAGCAGGTGTGTTAAATTTGGTGTTATCGCTCTCACTCTCTCATACTGGTCACTGGAATTACAACATGGCACCTCATGACAAAGAACTCTCTGAGGATCTGAAAAAAAGAATTGCTGCTCTACATAAAGATGGCCTAGGCTATAAGAAGATTGCCAAGACCCTGAAACTGAGCTGCAGCACGGTGGCCAAGACCATACAGCGGTATAACAGGACGGGTTCCACTCAGAACAGGCCTCGCCATGGTCCACCAAAGAAGTTGAGGTCACGTGCTCAGCGTCATATCCAGAGGTTGTCTTTGGGAAATAGACGTATGAGTGCTGCCAGCATTTCTGCAGAGGTTGTAGGGGTGGGGGGGGGTCAGCCTGTCAGTGCTCAGACCATACGCCGCATACTGCATCAAATTGGTCTGCATGGCTGTCGTCCCAGAAGGAAGCCTCTTCTAAAGATGATGCACAAGAAAGTCCACAAACAGTTTGCTGAAGACAAGCAGACTAAGGAGATGGATTACTGGAACCATGTCCTGTGGTCTGATGAGACCAAGATAAACTTATTTGGTTCAGATGGTGACAAGCGTGTGTGGGGGCAACCAGGTGAGGAGGACAAAGACAAGTGTGTCTTGTCTACAGCCAAGCATGGTGGTGGGAGTGTCATGGTCTGGGGCTGCATGAGTGCTGCCGGCACTGGGGGGCTACAGATCATTGAGGGAACCATGAATGCCAACATGTACTGTGATATACTGAAGCAGAGCATGATCCCCTCCCTTCAGAGACTGGACCGCAGGGCAGTATTCCAACATGATAACCACCCCAAACACACCTCCAAGACCACCACTGCCTTGCTAAAGAAGCTGAGGGTAAAGGTGATGGACTGGCCAAGCATGTCTCCAGACCTAAACCCAATTGATCACCTGTGGGACATCCTCAAACGGAAGGTGGAGGAGCGCAAGGTCTCTAACATCCACCAGCTCTGTGATGTCATCATGGGGGAGGGGAAGAGGACTCCAGTGACAACCTGTGAAGCTCTGGTGACCTCCATGCCCAAGAGGGTTAAGGCAGTGCTGGAAAATAATGGAGGCCACACAAAATATTGACACTTTGGGCCCAATTTAGACATTTTCACTTAGGGGTGTACTGACTTTTGTGGCCAGCGGTTTAGACATTAATGGCTGTGTGTTGAGTTATTTTGAGGGGACAGCAAATTTACACTGTTATACAAGCTGTACACTCACTACTTTACATTGTAGACAAGTGTCATTTCTTCAGTGTTGTCACATGAAAAGATAGAAGAAAAGATTTACACAAATGTCACTGAGGGGTGTACTTACTTTTGTGAGATTCTGTGTATAAAAATGGCATTAATGATGCAATTTGTCACCAGGGTTATAAGAGCGGCCTTCGGTTCTGACACCTGTACACCCCTCATGGACCAGAGAAATCTTTACATTCCCGCTATGGGCTTTATATTCATTTCTCTTTCCTTTATTATCCATTTATAAAGACCCTGGAGGAGTAATATTAGGCCCCCTTCACACATGCGAACCGCCAGCCTGTCAGGTTTTTAGGCGGACCTGAACGGACGCTCTATGAGGTGACAAATCCGCTGACATCCGATCTGCTGAATCCAGACGGATGGAAACCTTATTTTCCATTTGTCTAGCGGATTGGATGAAAACGGACAGGCAGTTCATTTTTCATTGGATCCCCCATAGAGGAGAGCGGGGATCTGACAGGTCCGTTTCTACACAGGGAGGGGAGAGGGACCTGTCATCCGCCGGCTCAGCGGGGATCAACAGAGCGATCAACGGAGCGATCCCTACTGAGCAAGCGGAGTCCGTCATATAAGACACGTGTGTGAAAGGGGCCTTAGGAGACTAATACAACAAGAAGGAAAGTCCTTGGGGTGGCCTACAATATAAAGTCCTTCCATAGACCCGCTCTCTGATCTCAGACTGGTCCGTCCGTTATAATTCCAGGTGAAGGTGAGAAGATCGGATTCGCCATGTATTATTACACATATGATGAGGGGGAGGAGCCTCTACCTAGAAGAAATCTTTGTCATGAAGCCTTATTTGGGGTAAGAATTTCACTTTCTATGATTGGCTTTCCACCATTATCAGACAGAACTTTACTTACCGTCTATCTTCCCTCAGGCCTGGGCGTCGGGTCCGATATACTGAGGAGGATCAGCCAGGTGAGATAATTTACCAACACACATAACCGAGAGGGGTCTACATATACATAACCAGGGGGGTCCACACATACATATACAACCAAGAGGGGTCTACACATACAACCAAGAGGGGTCTACACATACAACCAAGAGGGGTCTACACATACAACCAAGAGGGTCTACACATACAACCAAGAGGGGTCTACACATACAACCAAGAGGGGTCTACACATACAACCAAGAGGGGTCTACGCGTACAACCAAGAGGGGTCTACGCGTACAACCAAGAGGGGTCTACGCGTACAACCAAGAGGGGTCTACACATACGTATACAACCAAGAGGGGTCTACACGTACGTATACAACCAAGAGGGGTCTACACGTACGTATACAACCAAGAGGGGTCTACACGTACGTATACAACCAAGAGGGGTCTACACGTACGTATACAACCAAGAGGGGTCTACACGTACGTATACAACCAAGAGGGGTCTACACGTACGTATACAACCAAGAGGGGTCTACACGTACGTATACAACCAAGAGGGGGTCTACACGTACGTATACAACCAAGAGGGGTCTACACGTACGTATACAACCAAGAGGGGTCTACACGTACGTATACAACCAAGAGGGGTCTACACGTACGTATACAACCAAGAGGGGTCTACACGTACGTATACAACCAAGAGGGGTCTACACGTACGTATACAACCAAGAGGGGTCTACACGTACGTATACAACCAAGAGGGGTCTACACGTACGTATACAACCAAGAGGGGTCTACACGTACGTATACAACCAAGAGGGGTCTACACGTACGTATACAACCAAGAGGGGTCTACACATACGTATACAACCAAGAGGGGTCTACACATACGTATACAACCAAGAGGGGTCTACACATACGTATACAACCAAGAGGGGTCTACACATACGTATACAACCAAGAGGGGTCTACACATACGTATACAACCAAGAGGGGTCTACACGTACATATACAACCAAGAGGGGTCTACACGTACATATACAACCAAGAGGGGTCTACACATATGTATACAACCAAGAGGGGTCTACACGTATGTGTAGCCACCACCCCCCCCCCAATCGCAGCCAACCCTCCCCCCCCCCGCACACATCGCAGCCAACCCCCAGAAGGACAGGGCACCGGGTACATGAGAAACATTTTGCTTTTTATTTTATCAAACATGAGAAGTAAAGGAGGAGCTCCAGACTACCAAGAGGGGTCTACACGTACGTATACAACCAAGAGGGGTCTACGCGTACAACCAAGAGGGGTCTACGCGTACAACCAAGAGGGGTCTACGCGTACAACCAAGAGGGGTCTACGCGTACAACCAAGAGGGGTCTACGCGTACAACCAAGAGGGGTCTACGCGTACAACCAAGAGGGGTCTACACATACAACCAAGAGGGGTCTACACATACAACCAAGAGGGGTCTACACATACAACCAAGAGGGGTCTACACATACAACCAAGAGGGGTCTACACATACAACCAAGAGGGGTCTACACATACAACCAAGAGGGGTCTACACATACAACCAAGAGGGGTCTACACATACAGCCAAGAGGGGTCTACACATACAGCCAAGAGGGGTCTACACATACAGCCAAGAGGGGTCTACGCGTACAACCAAGAGGGGTCTACGCGTACAACCAAGAGGGGTCTACGCGTACAACCAAGAGGGGTCTACGCGTACACATACAACCAAGAGGGGTCTACACGTACGTATACAACCAAGAGGGGTCTACACGTACGTATATAACCAAGAGGGGTCTACACGTACATATACAACCAAGAGGGGTCTACACGTACATATACAACCAAGAGGGGTCTACACGTACATATACAACCAAGAGGGGTCTACACGTACATATACAACCAAGAGGGGT